>JAJLVZ010000009.1:271852-527961 GCA_030570575.1 [Candida] sp. | reverse complement strand
GGGTTGGCACTTCAACAATAACACTCTCAGTCAAGTCACCGGATTTGGTTGGGACAGTCGAGGTGGTTGTGAATGAACCGGTCCAAGTGGAGGTTGTTGTAACAGTAACAGGACCAGATGGGGTTGGCACTTCAACAATAACACTCTCAGTCAAGTCACCGGATTTGGTTGGGACAGTCGAGGTGGTTGTGAATGAACCAGTCCAGGTTGACGTGGTAGTGACAGTGGTTGGTCCACTTGCTGAAGGAACCTCGACAATAACACTCTCAGTCAAGTCACCAGATTTGGTTGGGACAGTAGAGGTGGTTGTGAATGAACCAGTCCAAGTGGATGTTGTTGTAACAGTGACTGGACTGGCTGGGGTTGGAACCTCGACAATCACACTCTCAGTCAAGTCACCGGATTTGGTTGGGACAGTCGAGGTTGTTGTGAATGAACCGGTCCATGTGGATGTTGTTGTTACAGTGACTAGACTGGATGGTGTTGGTTTCAAAGTTACGGGACTAGAAGTTGGAGTTTCAACAATAACAGTTTTGGTTAGCTGCCCTGGAGTAGTGGTTTGAGTTATGGTGGTAGTGAATTTACCAGTCCATGGTTTGGTTACAGTAACAGTGGTTGGTTTAGGAACATTCACATCAACAGTGATGGTATATGCACCAGTTTTGTGAGGTGCGGTAGTTGTGGTGGTGTACTTGCTTAACCATGTAGAGGTTTTTGTAACATATTCTGTTTTACAAACCGATACAGGAGTGTAAATAAACTCGGTAACTGTATTAGACGCACCAGTTACAAAATGAGTAGAAAGAGAGCAAACACCATTTGTAGTTATGGTTTTGGTGACAGTAACTGGCGCAACTATTGAAATTTGTTAGTATGAATATACTGAAAAAAAGTATTGAATAAATAAACTCACCTTCTCCGCTACCGCCACTGCCTCCTCCAACTTTGACTGGAGTATAAAATTTGGAGGTATCCCTTTTGTATGTCGTACCGTCTTGACAAATTGCACTTAGTTTGGTGTCGATGGTATATCCTTTCATAACAAGTTCATTGTTAATGCTGTAAAAAGTGGAAAACCAGAATCTTCTATTCGCTGCCATTGAACTCCATGTTACAGTGTAAGTTCTTCCATTATTCGAGTATCCTTGAGAAACAATATTCAATGTACCATAAGCAGTTGGGAAATAAAATGGACTTATAGCGTCCTGAGCACTTGAATGTCTCTCTGTTCTTCCTTGGGCAATAATACCAGCTCCACTCATAGAGGTCACAACAGTAAAGGTGAAAGTAGCCTTTCTAACACCTTTACCAGAACACATCTTTCTTGGAGATAAATAATAAAACATGGAATCACCATGTCTGTTCTGTGAGGTCTCTTCAAATGGATCATTAGCGTCAACTGTGTTTTTGTAAAAAGTGACAGTGCTTTGTAAGTTTCCATTGAAAGTCACATCATTAGGACCAACTCTCCATCTAGAAGCTATGCCTGTCAGGTATTCTCTACCACCACCTAAGAAGACGATTGGCAATGTAAGGGTACCACTCAAAGTGACATAATTTGTCATGTCAAGGGTGATCTCACAGTTAACCACAGTAGTAGTTCCAGAGTAGAGATAAGTATTTGAAGCGGAGCAACTTGCAAAAGCCTTTCCATTGCTTAATTTGATATCAAAATATGTACCAATAACATGAGCAACATTAGGCATTGATAGCTGAAATGTATCACCTGTATTTGCATTCATTGCTTCTGTGATGTGCCATGATAGTTGTGCTTTCCAATAAGAATATGGTTCTTTGATATGGGGTGAAATAGAAGGAGAGTTAGACGTAATGGAGCCTAGATGAGTAAAGACATTTGGCAAAAATTTGGCTGAAGCAAATTGTGCCAAAACACACAGTAGGAAAATTGAATTCCAGATATTCATTTCCCAGTTTTGTCTTGTTTTTATTTGTTATTTAGAGACTGTTGAGAGATCTTGAGCTCTTTTATACTTCAGGAAAGATGGTAGTTGAGGATTCATGTAAAGGCTAATCATTTAAGAGCAAAAGTACGAGGTGTAATTAATTAAAGCTGGTTGAGTAGTAGTTCAAGCGCGAGATGCTGGATGCAAAGAGAATTTAATAAAAATCCACAAAAATTTAGCCCTTCTAGCTTTTGGCAACAAAAAAAAATGCAAAAAAGCTTAAATGTAATGGAGTTGTTAATTAGTCAACTGGCTCTTTCCTGTTTTGTATTTGAACTGAATAGCCCTTTGCAGTTTAGTGCAATTCTCAGTTTCTGTTTAGAGCTTTCTATAATTAGGTTTTCCAGAATATTTTCACGCAGGTTGAGTAAACAGCTGTTAGAACACCATAACATGGAACCCGTCTATGATTATAACAAGCAGCTGGAATCAAACTGAAGCCGTTTACCACTGAATTGTCGAGACCAAGAAGATCAACTTTAGTATAAGCTCTAACATCTAAGTAATTGGTTAGTCAAAGGCGTTTGAGTTTTTTAGTTTAACATTGTGTCAGAATTATAAAAACAGTAAACGACACAAGCCTGGAACTACCTCCAGGCTTGTTAGCATTTAGCACTAATCACCGCCGGTTTTACCACATTATGCCATGCAGTGTCTTAATAAAAGTGTCATAAACAAGTTACAGCTTCAGAGAGCTCATGTGAGGAGTAGGAGGATTTGAGCTGTAATTTAACAGCCATGTACTTTAACCTTCAGCCTGCGTTGTAGGAGTGTGCGTATTTCAGTACTTCCACTGAAAAATTATTGATTAAATAATCAATGCTGTTGAAAAACTGTAAAAAAACACTATGTTAAGCGGTCCAATAAGTAAATCTAATGCACGTAGGCGCTTATTCTACATAGTTCCGCTAAAGATCATGACCTAAGAGTACATTAATGATCATAGCAACAAACTTAGCAGCTGGTGGTGGAATCACCGTCACAGTTAATGACTAATCAATTTATGGATATTACAGTCTATTCAGTTGTTATATCCAGAAGCTACACAGTTGATTTCTTCATAGGCCGTTAAAGTGAAAAAAAATAGCATTCAATTCAGCTTAAACACTTGTTGATCATCAAAAAGGCTGATCATAGAATTCGATTCAAAGGTTTGAGCAAGGGAAAAAAGGATGGAATATGTTGAAGCATTTTGATGTTCAATATATGACCACCACAGGATTTGCAGAGCTAGCAGGCCATCGAGTTTCACAGTACTAGGATATCTAACAATCATAGTCAGAGGCCATTTTTGTGAGCCTTAAAAGCTGGGGGTTTCTCCAGGAATACACAGGAAGTGATGAATAAAAAAATCCTCTGCAAAGTAGCACGGATTGCAACTAGCAGAACGTTCGATTATAGTAGGCTCTTCAAATAATTAAGTTGAAACAGAGCTGTGATATATTTAGAAAGCGGACATAGATTGATTTTTAGTAATGACAGCAAATGTTTGTATTTAGAATATTTTTGGAGTTGTGTTCTTGAACATTGTAGAAATAAGAACTTGAGAGTCTCATTGCCCTCACCACTGAGCCAGATGGTCTATGATGTATCACACAGATTTAAAACAGAATTTTATCTTGAAGAGTGAGTGGATCCTCTAAAAGTAATCGCCAATCTCCAGGTTACACGATAGCTAATTTTTTGTAGCTTACCATATTCCGGATGTCTGCATGCATAACCTAGTGCAATAAAGTAGCCAAGGACCAAAGTTTTAGTTAATATAAACTCCCCGAGCATACCATGAGAGAACAGGAAGAATGTATATGAGTTATTATTGAAGAATTGGTATACAATTGCTAGTTTCTTGTTAACGATCAACGTACAAGCTGTGTAAATGCTACTTGAATCACACTGTGAATGACTAGTTCAAATACAAATTGTAGTGTTTATAAGAACAGAAGAAGAATGCACACGATTTCCTCTCCTGCAGAGCATTATGCAGCTGAAAGAAGGGTGGCTATGCACATTTTCGCTGCAAAAATTCTTTTTTCCAAAAGTCCCTCTATAGTCGGATTATGTAAAAATGAAAACCTTTTGAGGTACAACAAGTTAGCGATCGATCTACCAAAGTTTTCTCATCAACGATAAATGTCGTTCTATCTTTGTTAAATATGTTGTTCACCATTGAACGTAACGTTAACTTCCGCAATGTATACTTTTAAATGGGATGCCTATTCCAGAATATCAAGCGCTTAATGAAATGTGAGTCTCTAAATAGAAATCCATTGGAGGGTCTATTATATCCCTCCTTTTGCTGAAATCGGTGTGCTTTTTTTGATACAATGTATCTAATAGTGTTTTTAACACTGCGTACAGCTTGCTATGGTGATTTTTATGCGGGATTATAAGAGTTTGAGAATTTTTTAGCACACACACTTGAGATGTTCAGTACAATTTGACCATTTCACAGTTAACTTTCGCTACCAAACCGTCCAATCAATGTATTTTATGGCTGTTTTGTTAGCTGAGAGGCTATATCAATCACTAGTATTCAAAAAAAAATGCAAGTTATCTGATTTTATTGCTGTAACTGAGTGGCATTATGGCGCCAGCTTAATTTCATGTTAAACCTTAATTCTTACAAGAGTATTCTGCATTAATTTGAAAGCTGATTGAAAGGGAACTCATTCAAATTGATAGTTAATGAATTTCAGAGTTCAAGCCTGTAACTGAGAGTTAAGCAGTGTGAGTGTTCAAACTATCAAAACTCAGAAAAACCACAAACTTGCTAAACACTGCAATCCAAAGTTTAACAGGCTTGAACTTTCTTGCGACTCTCTAAAACTGTTCTGTCCTTCAGCTAACATTGAACTACCAAATACATTGATTAGCGGCAATTATACAATAAGGTGCTTCTTTGAAAAGCAGCACGGGTTATTATGTTTGTAGCTCAATTAGAAAAGTAGAGCTGTTTATAGTGAGTAGATAATGTTAAGCTATTGACAAATGCAGCAAACAGCTCAGCCACTAGCAAAGGAAAAAAATTTCTTTATCTGCTAGTTCATCAATTCATCGTTTTTTATCTGCTAGTTTTTTTTGTTTTTCTTTCAAAAAAGTTTACTCCTTTAAAATGAGTTAAGATTTAAATACAAAAAATATCTAAGATGGCACCAGCGATCTCACCACAGGCAAGTTCGATCATGATGCCTAACATAGGCCTATTTGGTGCGCTTAACTAACAGAAGCTGTTTGTTAGACTCGTTTAAAGGTATCAATAAAGATGGCAATTAGTAAATTGAGATTTACTCAGACTAAGAAAACAGCTCTGGCTAAACAGCAAAGAAGAGAAGTGAGTTACCATATGGATCTTTGAGTATAATGAATATATCTAACAGTGCTAATTAGATGGCTGAGCTGCTGAATCTAGGCAAGGAAGAAAGTGCTAGAATAAGAGTTGAAAATATCATTCGTGAAGATATTTACATCGAGTTACTGGAGATGCTAGAGCTTTACTGCGAATTGTTATTAGCAAGAATAGGATTATTAGATAAACAACGCGAATGCGATCCTGGACTCGAAGAAGCTGTGAAAACGATTATATTTGCAGCTCCTCATACTGATATTAAAGAACTGGTAACAATAAGAGATCTGTTATCGCATAAGTTCGGTCCAGAGTTCACCCAAGAGGCCATGAATAATGAAGATGGAATTGTTCAGGAAAAGATTACAAAAAGAACAAGCATTGAAGCTCCTTCGCCGGAACTTGTTTCCTTATATTTGAAAGAAATAGCGAAAGCCTATGAAGTTCCATTCAGTGAACTTGAAAATGAAGAAGAAGAAGAAGATTATGATGATGAGGAAGACGGAAATGGAGGAAAACCTATCTTGCTTGAAGATTCTGCTTTGGAGGCAGACGAGGAAGACGAAGAAAGCATGAATTCCACCCCACGCAAACTTTCAACTTCATCATTCCCAAATCCTTCAACAGAAACAAAATCTCCAATTTTAATAAGACCACCAACGAAATCTAGTGATAATCCAAACCCCAAAGTGAAGATCCCGTCAGAATTACGCCCACAAATCGCCAAGAAGAAGAGAAATAGCGATCTTAGTACGAGTGAAAAGCCTAAAGATGACTTTGATGAGCTCAGAAAACGTTTTGAAGCCTTAAAGCGTTGACTTAACTGCGTTTATACCTATCTGTATACAAATAAATACCTGTGAACGGCGATAACACAAATTTAGGCAATCAACCTTGTACCCAAATTCCGCTTATTTCCCTTCAAAATTTTGCTCAAAAAACAATGTTTATTTTTTTCTAATCAACCAAATTGAACATTAAAGTATAATGAAGTTATCCCGCATCTTTACATCATTCTGGCTTTTTGGGTTACTGAACAATGTGTTGTATGTTGTGATATTATCAGCAGCTGTTGATCTGGTGGGTCCATTGGTGCCTAAAGCTGTTGTGTTACTGGCAAACATACTTCCTGCATTTACAATCAAGATAACTGCACCCTTCTTTATACATTTGATCGACTATAAATATAGGATATGGATACTTATAATGCTGAGTACACTGGGGATGATTCTAGTAAGCTCTGCAACTTTGGCGTTGACAATAATCGGGATCATATTAGCATCAATAAGTTCGGGCCTGGGTGAGATAACTTTCTTACAACTAACACATTTTTATGAGGAGTCAGCACTGAAAGGTTGGAGTAGCGGCACTGGTGGCGCAGGACTAATTGGAAGTGGACTGTTCCTATTATTAACAACTATTTTACAGATCAATGTAAGATTAGTTTTACTAAGTTTTACAATTTATCCACTGGGATTCTTGTATTATTTCAAGCTACCAAAATTACAACAATATGAAAGAATAGATGTTGTTGATAATATTGGCGACAATGATAAACACACACACATACTTCTTACAATTAATAAACTGCAAAAGCTGATCATACCATATATGATACCTTTGACAACAGTTTATTTTGCAGAGTATTTAATTAACCAATCAATTGCACCAACATTATTATTCCCAATTGAAGAACTACCATTTAAACAATATAGAGACGTATATGTAACATACGGAACATTATATCAATTTGGAGTGTTTATCTCAAGATCATCAAGCTCAATAATAAGAATCAGAAATTTGTACTTACCATCTATGCTACAAGGTTTGAATGTTTTGATATTATTATTACAGTCAGTTTACTACTTTATACCATCGGTATACATAATAATGATGATAATATTTTATGAAGGGTTACTGGGAGGTGTTTCGTACGTGAACACATTTCATTTGATTATTGATGAAATTGATAATGACAATAGGGAGTTTGCACTGGGAGCTGTTTCAATGAGCGATTCAGGGGGTATTGTGATGAGTGCAATCGTTGGAATGTTTTTGGAAAAATCATTGTGTCAATATCAGGTTCACCATGGAAGAAATTGGTGTGAATTAAGCTAACAACAGCGTAAATCACTAAATCTTGAACCAATCTTTACATCACGGTTCCACCATTTCTTAACCAGTTTTCTCAAAAACTCCTGATCTTGTTGACAATAAGGATCCAACTCCATTTCTTCCATATCATTTGGTTCTATAACCAGTCCACCATCTTCATCTTGTTCATTCTCAATAATGTCATTTATCGTTACGAAGATCTTTTTTGTATAGTTTTGAAATATTCCAACAATATTCAAGCATTTTTCAATTTCATTGATTTCCTCCTCATTGACAATCTCTTCATCATTATAAATTTTCTCTGCATCACCTGCAGATGCCCACCAAAAGAACCCAGTAACTGCCATTTCAGTCCAACTTAATGGTTCACAAACGAGTTTCCACCAGAATACTTCATCTTCTTCACTCTTTAGTAGATTCAACTCCCTTGAAAGCTTAATGAAATGCTTATAGTCACGTTGGGTTGCCTTTAAATGTACCCTTGGGTCTTCTGAGTTGATTATTTCAGGTATATTATCAGGTGTTGAGTGAATTGATTTATTAAACTTAATACCCAAGTCATAAATCTTTGATTTGAATAGTAGAATTTCATCGGTCGTGTCCCCAATAAATGAACAGTCCTTTAAGCTGCCTAGCCAGTCAAGATCATTTATGCCAATGGTATAAATTGGCTGGATGTAATTTAATTTTTTAGCCATTTCGTTATGTTGACAAATTTTAAGAATAACTTCTTGGGGTATTGTTGACAAAATTGATATACAGTAGTTGTAAGCACATAAATTCTCAATACTTTCGCCATCAAACAAGATCAATCTTTCCCTCAGTAACGCAGATTTCCAGGTCTTGAAGATTAGTGGGCCCAAACTGCTAATCAGCAGAGGTAGTTTTAGTAAGTAGTGATGATTGTTAGTATCCTTTGATTGTTTAAGCAGTTCCTTTTTATTGTTGTGGGTGCTGTATTTAATTGAATCCAAAAGATTCATTTCATCACTGAAATTATCATAAAAATCTTGTAGTTTACTAAAATCCTTATCCTTTAACCAGTCATTTAATAGATCCTTCAGTTGCTCAACATATTCTAGTCCTGCTGTAAAGCTTTTCGGTTTCCATACCAGCTCTGTTTGAAACGTCACACTCGTAGGTGATCCCAGGGTGCTTGATGGGTCAATCAGAATCCCCAACGAAAACATCTCAACGTCATCTCTGGTTCCATTTCTCATTGATTCTGATAGATTTTGATGATACACCGATACCCCGTAGTAAAAATCCGCCGCTTTGCCCTGCTCTTCTTTAGGCTGAACAAAGGATATCACATCCTCCTCCACTTCATGTAATCCGGAAGGCAGCGACTTGAACTCAACGCCTTTGAGTGAAATAGAATTGTGCTGCTTAGTGCTCCATCTTATCACATAACCAGTTTTGACATCAAACTGAACTAAAAACAGAGCCTTAATCTTTGAGGCAAATTGTAGTGTTTGGAGATTCTGGAAAATTGTCAGTCCTGCTGAACTTTTGTGACTATGTGGACTCTTTGGTGACATTATTTATTTTAGATTAAAAATTTTACAAAAGGAGACAAAATTATGATTTTTATGATTATTTTCCACTATGAGTTTTATTATTAATGAATTTTCGATTATTTGCTTTATAGTTCGTCATGGTCAATTGCAGTTGTTGCAGTTGTTGCAGTTGGTTCAGCTGGTTCAGCTGTTTCAGTGGCTGAGCTGACGGTTGCCTCTTCTTCCTCACTTGTAGACTTTTTACCCTTAGGTTTCGATTTCGAACTGGCCTTGGCCTGTTCCTTCTTCAGGGCTCTTTGTCTAGCTCTTTGATATCTATTCAACACTTTGGACAACTCTCTCATTCTATATATCAGATTTTCAGCCAACTTATCGGTGATTGTTTTGATTGATTCTGTGTCTTGAGCGAGTAAGCTCTTCAACTTGAACAATTCTTCCCTTGATAACGATTCAAACTCATCATTATCCTCGTCATTTATCAATTTATTAACTGTTTCAATATCAGCCATTGCCTTCTTGATTGAAGTTTCAATCTCTTCTTGCTTGAAATTTGGAGTTTTCAGTGCCAATTTCTTACTTTCAACTTCAAAGTCAAGTCCTGCTGCTGTAAAATTATACTGAATCTCTTCTAGTTTTTCTTTCATAACTAACATCAGTTCTTGCAATTGTTGAACAGAACTCATGGTTTCATTAACTGAAGTTCTGAAGGACTCTTCATCTAGCGGAGTTGATAGTTCCTTCAAGTATGTTTCGATCTTAGACTGATAATCTTTGATTGTTTCAATCTTTAGTTTGATCTGTTTTGAAGTTGCGTTATCACCTTCCTCTTCTAACCACGCTAAATAATCTGAAACACATTCTGTAGCATTCTTCATAATTTCTTGTGGTCCTTTCTCAACAACTTCGTCTTCTTCTAAATAATAGCGCAGCTTGTATAGTATTGCTTCTAATTCATTCAAGCGCTCAAATTTCAATCTTCTTTGTTTATCCTTTTGATTCAATGTTGATAGATGTGATTTCAATCTCTGTTTCAATGTCAGCGATAGTGGTGAGATTTTCGAGTAGCTGACTTTTGGGTGAAGTGGGTAAGTTGTAAATCTTGAAATCTTTGTTGAGTTCTCGGCTTTATATCCATCACATTTGACCATGGCTTTATCTAAGCTAAAGATATTACTTTCAGATAACTTGAATGAACCCATAATTTTAAAGCCAAATGCACATTCAGTCGAGTTGAAATCAAGGAATGAAACTGATAAATTGACGTTGTTGAATTCATATGTCGAGTACAGTTTGGAATCCTGGAAAATATCAATGGTGAAGTTATTAGTTTTATTTGCTAGTTCTGTGAGCTCAATTTGTTTCACTTGATCATATTTAGAATTCTTTGGGAAAACTATCTCCAACGATTCATCATCTTCTTCGCCTTCAATACCGAGTTTATACTCATAGTTACTCAAAGACATTTCGGTGATATTCATCTCTTTGGCTTTAAACATCTTGGAAATTTGAACTCCTCTGAGAGTTGCACCCATCAAAGCGGATTCATCTGCATTGATAGTTTTGGAAATTTGATCTTCGTGCAATATAGTCTGCAGATGATGTTTAACAAATGGAACACGAGTGGATCCACCCGCATAAATAACCGAGTTAATATCATTTTTGTCAAATTTTTCCAAAACTGATAAAATAGGTTTTGTTATTTTGTTTGCAGATTCTGAAACGTATTCTTCAAACTCTTCTCTTGAGACAGTTGTCTTGAAGTCAATATCTTCATAGAAAGATTCGATAGAAACAGGCGAGTCAGTGTTTGCACTCAAAATCAGTTTAGCCTTTTCAGCAGTTTGAAAAAGCTTTGCAATCGATCTTGGGTTTTTCTCAAGAGTCGCTGATTTGATTTTAGGGTGTTGTGATAAGAATTTTTGTTTGATAATCTCTGCAATTGCCTTTGTGAAATAAGATCCACTCAGTGTTTCGTCATAAGCATAATCTTCGACTTTAATTATCAGAGATTCATTCTTAGACAACTGCTCAAATGACACTAAAGTTGCCTTTGTCGATCCTGCACCCATATCGTAGATGATGTGGTATTCTTTGGAGTTCTCCTCGAATTGACGGGTGGTGGCATAGTTAACTGCAATAGCCAAACCGTCGTCGACAAGTGCTATTGTGTTCAAACCTGCTAATTCAACAGCGTCTTGGATGGCAACTCTCTGTTCTTGTGAGAAGAACTGAGGCACTGTGACCACAACATCTTCAATCTTGGAGTAGCCGCCTGGTGCCTTTTCCTTCAACAAGTCCAGGGCTCTTGACACGATATTCTGGATATTCATGGCCAAAGCTTCCTCAATAGGGTATTTATGGCCCAAAACATTGAACTCAATGCGACCACCTTTAGCAGACTCCACCACTTCAAGACCTGGGTGCAATTCCAGATAGTTCTGGAGGTCCTGGCTGTCAGCAGACTTGCCAAACAAAGGTTTCAGATTGTTTAAACAAGTATGTGGGAATCTTGTGCAGTGAGAGGCAGTGGCGGACCCGTATATTCTCTCCACCTCGCCCGCACTGCCAGCCTTCTTGAAAGCAAGGCCCGAAGGCTCTTTTCTTTTGGAATCACTGCTCAGCACGATCTCGAATGGAACTCCAGGTGCCACTAAAGCTGCTTTTGTGTAGTCCGTTCCAAAGTCAATTCCCAAGATTGCAGCATTGCTGGCCATCAGCAGTACCGCAAATACCCAGAAAATGCCTAATTGCGTCTTCCAGCTCAAATTCATCCTTAAAAACGTCCTCTGTTCAATTTATCAGTGAATTATTTGCCAGCTTAGCTTTTTTTATTTGTTGTCAATAAAAATATTTCTTTGAATTTCTGACAATAAAAAAAAATCATCAAAATTTCAGCTTTATTAAAAGAAAAAGAAATGAGCTCGTTAAGTGTGTTGGATATCCTGAAGAAGAGGATTTTAGAGGAGAAGAAGCACGAGAATGAGGGCAGAGAGCGCTCGATGTATTCCGGGGAGCAGAGCCGGGGTGAAACCCAGCCGCAGCCGCAGCACAGAGACCAGCCAGTAAACCACAGAGACAGGCAGAGTCACGACAGACAGAGTTACGACAGACAGAGTTACGACAGGCAGAGTTACGATAGACAGAGCTACGGGCAGAGCCAGGACAGACAGAGCTACGGGCAGAGCCAGGATAGAAGTCATGACAGAAGGGACCAGTACAGAGAGAGAGACAGCAGAAGAGAGTACCCGGACAGAAGCCATGGGAGAAGAGAGTACAGAGAGTACAACGACAACAGGTACGAGCGTGGTAACAACGGCGGCAGACGTGGGGACAGAAGAAACGACTACAGAAGAAACGACAGAAGGGATAGGGACGACCACCACAGAAATGACTACAGAAGAGACGACAGAAGAGACTTCAGAAGAGAAGAGAGAAAACCAGCCAGTCGAAACCAGCACTTCACAGAGGAGGAAATTGCAAATGCTGTGCCTATAAACCTGCTGAAAAGAGAGAAAACACTGTTTGATGTCAAGCCTAAAGGGTTTGAGAAAATTTCTAGTGAACGTGCCAAAATCTCTGGACTGTTTCCGTTGCCTGGTGAAGAAAAACACATCGACATCTCCAAGCTGCAAGGGCTTGTCAGCAAGGGTGACATTAACTCGCAAACTGCGATACTGTTTGAACAGGTGAACATCTCTAACTCTGTTAACTCCAAGATCTCAAAACAACTCATCATTAGTGGAATTGAATTCACTCTGTTCCCAGTGGAACGTTTGATTGAGTATCTGAATAAATTCATCGACAACCTGGAGCTCCCAGAATGCTCAACTTCAACCATATTGGCCTATGAACTAATCGGCAAAAAACTTGTCTTGACACTGTCTGATCCAATAATCACAACGGTTGTCTTTTGTGCCTATAAATATTTCAGATCAGATCTAAACCTGAATATAATAGTTGAGAGACCCGAGAACTATATAACTCCAAATCCGTTATATGATGACAAAGAAGAAGAAAATGAAACCACCACGAGCCAAACTAGCACTCCTAAAATCAAGGATTCAAAGGACAAAATCTGTATTTTCATACCACAAGAACTGTCCAAGTCAGATGTTGAAGGTTATTTTACTAATAGAGAGATCCAATTCATCAATGACAATACTGGCAATTTCAAAAACTTTATATTTCTCAATAAACTAGAAAATGAAACCGAGTTCAAGATTAATGAAATTAATTTAGAATGGATATTTGCCTCAAAGGGATTGGATTATTTACCACAGGAAATATCCTACAGAAATATCAAAGAACTTGTTAAGCTTGATGATATCAAAAATAACAATAGCAATTCTATCATTCTATTAAACTTAATCAATCCAGAAGAACTGAAAAACGAACTGGTCTTTAACCAATTCAAACAAGAAGTGTTGAACGAATGTAATAAATTTGGCAAAGTTGTTGAAATCAAAATTCCAAAACCAACAAAAGAGTATAGACGCAATTTAAAGTTTTTAAATTCAAGCATTGGTAAAGTTTTTGTCAAGTTTGGCAGTACTAATGAAGCAACATCAGCAGTTGAGAACTTGAGTGGAAAGAAATTCAATGAACGTACAATTTTATCAAGCTTCATACCAGAAAAAGATTTTGATTTAAATATTTACTAAAATATATAGGTATGTACTATGAAGAGGTGGCAGTTGATGATGATGCGTTGGTTGCAATAGCTTGTGATCTGCATAATGGGCAGTTATTCTTTTGATTCAACAACCAACTATCAATACATTGCTGATGAAAGTAGTGATTACAAGACTTTAATTTCCTAACAATTTCATAGTCTTGATAGTCAGAAAGACATATTTGGCATCTTTCAAAACTGATTGTTTTGTTCTTATTCAAGTCCAATGTTTTATAGTCTTTATTTGATTTGAAGTCACTGTGATTTTTTGTAACTATCAGTTCAAATAACTGATCTTTATCATTATCTAACTCTTCCTTTGTAACATTTTGCGGCTTGACTTGTCCAATCAACTCTTGTAAATTCAATAAATCTTGATATGAAGGGTTTTCTGTTAAAATGGATGGTGCCGATAGTATTGGATGGTTTTGCGTGAATGTATTTCCCATTACGAATATAACCCAGCTGCGAACAGAAGATTGGTCCTCACTTGGTGGTTGTGAACGCAATTGTGTGTGCTGATGCTGCTGACGCTCTTGGTGTATCTCATCAAGTGAAGACGTTGCAGATATCACATTTAGTTCGTCGCCGTCGTCATCATATTCCCCATCAACTTGTATAGTTGGTACGTAATCTTCATCAAGAAGCTGATTATTTTCATTATTTCTGTTGCTATTTTCATTATTGTCATTGATATCATTATTGCTCTCGGTCTGATGCATTGAGCGCACACCAAATATTATTACCGGTACTTCATTTGAGTTAGAATCGAATCTAAAGGCTCTGAAAAAGGTTGGATTGCTGGATAACTCGTTGAATAGTAAACCGCTTCTTAGTCCCGTAATGAACTCCTGGAAAGTTGTATCTTCAGAGGAAGAATTGTCAAACCTCTCGCCATTGGCTAATGAGGTGCCTAAGAGTGCCATTACTGTTGATGTTGCGGCCACTTCCAGTAGTCTTGCTAGCATGGTTGTTTGATGCTGGAAGGAGTTCTGATTGGAATTTAGTGAACTTCCATTTATTATGTTATCCAACTGCTGTTGATCAATTATATGGTTTCCAGGTTCTGCTGATGATGATGAGTTCGAGTTTGCTCCTGAGGAGTTTTCAGATGCTGATGATAAGTTTGTGGCTGAGGCTGCGGGAGCAGGAGGCGGAACCGCAGGAAGTGCCGGCCGTGGTGGCAAAGATTGGTTTGCGCTTTGCTCAGTGGTGCTCCTTCTGAACAAAGATGAAATGGGATTGAACTGTCTTCTGGTAGCGGGATGTTCTTGCTGATTATTGTTGTTTGAAGAAGATCTTCTTCTTCTTCTGCTCATTGTGGAAGTGTGTTGGCCCATTTTTAAACAGTTTCAATAAACTAAACCCTCAAACAGCAAACAACTCGCACTTATATTAATACTAGAACCCAACTTGCTGCCAAAGTTTCCTTTATATAGCTAATTGTTTATCTGGCTATTTTTAATTACTAAATTTCGATAAAGAAAGTTGTCACTTTTTATCGTTTACTTTTTAAAGTTTTCAAAACCGGCCAGGATCGAACGGCCGTCACTTGACAGTCACCTGCCGCCTTCCGCTACAACCCGCGAGTTCTGCCGAGATGGCCACATAAGCCGTTACTAAGCTGTGTTGTAAACTCCTTCTTTGCCACATAGAAAATGCGGATTGTTTTGAAAACCTGGGGAAAGTATATATAAAGTTGATTTCGAGATGGGTTTACTGGGGTTTAGTTTGCTATGAGCTGCTGGAAACAAGCTGCTGAAGTCAGTTGTAGAACCAGACTTTTTTCTGTAGATAATTTGACTTCTCTGACCACTTCCAATTGCCCTAAACTCGCCGGTTTGTGACTATGACTCTCTTCAAGGCGCAATGGAACCTGCCAAATTTAACTTAAGGGGAAATTTTAGTGAGAAAAAAAAAGTATATAAAAGGGCAATATACCCTTGTCAGTACTAGCATTCATAAACTATCAATCTCAAAACATGGTTAACTACAACATCCCATTTCCTGAATCAGCTGATATTCTTGAAGGTGTCACTGTGAATGCACGAATTCCGGACAACGCTAAACACATTCTGAACACTGAATCATTGGCCTTTATTGCAATTCTACACAGAACTTTCAACAAGACTCGTTTACAGCTACTGGAAAACAGAAGAATTGAGCAAAAGAAAAGAGATGATGGGATCTTACCAAACTTTTTACCGGAAACTGCATACATTCGTGAAGATAACAACTGGGTTGGTGCACCTTTAGGTCCTAAGCTACAAGACCGTCGTACCGAAATCACCGGACCTTCCACTAGGTCAATGATGGTTAACGCTCTGAATGCCAACGTTGCTACTTATATGTGTGATTTGGAAGACTCGGCAACGCCAACCTGGTTTAATATCATTGATGGTCAGGTCAACTTGTTTGATGCTGTACGTCAGCAGCTGGACTTTTCAAAGGGAAGCAAACAGTATAAGTTGAACACCAACAAGCACATTCCAACTTTAATTGTTCGTCCAAGGGGCTGGCATCTAAACGAGGCTCATATCAGTGTCGATAATGAGCCAGTTTCAGGCTCAATCGTTGATTTTGCGCTCTACTTTTTCAACAATGCAAAAGAAACAATCAAAAGAGGGTTCGGTCCATACTTCTATCTACCAAAAATGGAACACCATTTAGAAGCTAAACTATGGAACGACATTTTCAACGTTGCGCAAGATTATATTGGAATCCCAAGAGGTACAATCAGAGCAACTGTTTTAATTGAAACTTTGCCAGCTGCTTTCCAAATGGATGAAATTATCTACCAGTTACGCCAACACTCTTCAGGTTTAAATTGTGGCCGTTGGGATTATATTTTCAGTTATATCAAATGTCTACGTAACCATCCAGAATTCATTCTACCAGATCGTTCTCAAGTCACAATGAATGTTGGATTTATGTCTTCATATGTGAAGCTACTAATCCACACATGTCATAAAAGACAGGTTCATGCAATGGGTGGTATGGCTGCACAAATCCCAATTAAGAACGACGCAAAGGCAAACGCAATTGCCATGGAAAATGTTAAGAAGGATAAGCTACGTGAGTTCAATGCCGGTCATGATGGTACTTGGATTGCACATCCTGCTTTAGCTTCTGTTGCAAATGAAATCTTTAAGCAAATGTTGACACCAAATCAAATCAATACGCCAAATCCAAACTATAAACCAATTACTCAAAGGGATTTATTATCTCCTTATGTTGCTGGTGGCTCAATTACTGAAAATGGTATCAAAGCAAACCTGATTATTGGCTTAAGTTACATTGAAGCTTGGTTAAGAGGTATCGGTTGTGTTCCTATCAACTACCTGATGGAAGATGCAGCTACTGCAGAAGTTTCAAGATCTCAATTGTATCAATGGGTTCATCATGGTGCAAAATTATCTGATGGCAGAACAATCACACCAAGTTTAGTTGAAAATATTCTGAATCAAGTTACCAAAGACTTAGAGTCAAAAGCAGGTTCAGGCAACAAATTCAGAAAAGCTGCAAGTTACTTTAAACAAGATGTTACCGGTGAAGAGTACCACGACTTCTTAACAACATTGATCTACAACGAAGTTGTAACCTTACAAAAACCTCAATCTTTAACAAAATTATAATTGATTTTTTTACTAGTTTAGTCTATCTTTTTTTTTTGTTTAGTAGCGATTTAAATCCAGTTTGGGTGTCCTTCTAAGTTGTAGATTATTTTGTTTTCTGTTAGGGATTTACCTTCAAACGATGATGATGGGATCTTTCCTGATGTTGCATTATCTAAAATTCTTGAAAGTGCTGAGGCACCTGTATCTCCCATACTCATGAAATAAGCAACTAATCCACCAACAATACCAGTGGATAATGATGTACCACTTTTAAGAACAACTTGATCTCCCTTATTATTTGTTGTTTGAACTGACGTACCTGGGGCAAAAATATCAACACAGGCGCCCCAATTGCTGAATGTGGCAATCAAATCCGTATCTGTGTCAATAGCACCCACTGTAAATGCACCTTTTGCGCTTGCAGGTGAATACTCACATGCATCTTTACCATCATTACCTGCAGGAACAATAACTGGGATTCCCTCTTTAACTATAGCTTCAACTGCTCCATTCAAAATTGCATTTTTCTTCATAATTAATGGCATAACAATAACCGTTGGTCTATTTGTAATTTTTGAGTCTTTTAATATCAAATTCAATGCGTTAATGACGCTTGACAATTTGGTTCTACCGTCTTTTTTGGTAACTTTGACATCAAATAAGTTTGCCTTTTTAGCAACACCATACGTTTCGGATCCAACCACTCCTGCAATATAAGTACCATGACCGATTGAATCTTCTAATCTACTAACTGGCTCCTCAGTAAAGTCAAAAATTTTAGTAACTCTTTTAGAAAAGTCTGGGTGTGATGAAAAGATTCCGGAATCTAAAATATAAACGTCAACACCAATACCACCAGTTGCATCATAAACATAATCCAATTTCTGATCTTTGGACAAGATCTGTTTTTGTGAAATTCTTGCTAAATGCTTTGGTGCAAACTCTTGAACATCTGCTAAAACCAAGTCTCGATCTATGGAAATTGCATTGATCTTTGAATCGTAATATAAACTCTTAATAATGTCAATATTAAACTCACCCAACACGCCCTTGAAGTTAGAACCAATTTCAAATGACTGTAGTCCAAATGATGAGGCAGCAAAGGGAACATCTAAGGTGGTATTTGACGCATTATAATAATTTGCAAAAAATGTGTCAAAATTATAGTTATTGTTCTTGAATTGAATGATGAAATTTGAGTTTGCTGCAGCAGCTGTTGAAAACACAGCTAGTGGTAATAAAAATGAAGCCTTCATACTGGAAGCTTATGGCTGAACTTAGTGTGTGTTTTGTAAGATAACTAATTGCAGCTTTGTACCATTTTTCAAAATAAAAAGAAATCTCACTTTTGTGTAATATTTGCTGTATCAAGCATGAAGAATATCTGCTTTTTCATTTGTTAAGCCAAGTGAGTGTCTAAGTTAGTAAAGGTTCAACTTCTCATTGCTGTTTTTTTTATTATCAATTTCATTATCTAAATCACTCTGCAAGCTGTAGTCATTTATTTCCATTAGATTCACTATTGAGTTATTTCTAGATTCCTCATACTCCTGCTCGTTCTCTTCATTATCAAAACCTGCAGTTTCCTTTTGCTCTTCTTCCATAACCTCAGAACTTATATAGTTCCCCATATCTTCCAGGAGTTTTTGTTTCTTTTGATTTCGCCTTTTCCGTCTTTCCTTTTCTTTTATCCTCCTCTCTTCAGCGTCTAGACTCTCATTCTCTCTGTATTTTGCGAGATAAATCTTTAATGTTGCCGCATAATTTTCAAATCCTAAAGTATGCATTGCCCAAAGAATATCCTCGCCATTTAGAACTTTTCTCTTTTCAAACTGAGCTCTGTCAACTGCCCCCGAGGTTACAAATGATATGAACTCAGATACACATTCCTGAATGCACATTTTAGATTCTCTTGATATTTTGGCATGAGATGGTAAGACTTCTTTCATTATTCTTGCAACATTAGCCAGAGGCAGCCAACGATCTTGTTCTCTGATAGAAAACTCTGAAGGTGCTGGTTGATCATTGCTTTGATTGTCCCCTATTTGACTTGGTTCTTGTTGGTCATTGAACGATGGTTCATTTTCTAGTGTAACAGGATTGAAGGCGTTTCCCGTGAAATCAATGAATCCTTCTTTGGGAAGAATTCCTTGCAATTCCCTGATATTTGGAAGCTGTTGAAATCCTGACATTGTGGATGTTAACCTCGATATAGCTCAAGTAGATCAAATGATTGTTATCAAATTTATTATTTGGGTGTTTCATCGGTACGGTGTTTGGATGTACGTTTTTAGATGAAATAGATAAAATTGATAATAAACTGATCAAAATTTAGTTTGAAAGGTTAGCTTCCGCCTGAGTTTTTTAGACTAGTATTAAGTTGTGTACCGCTAACCATGATGTTATGAATGAGGTTTCAAATTATTCGCGCAACATTTTTTCTATTTATGTTTTGTATGTTTTATAAGAATAAACTTTGACGCTATACATTCAACTATAATAAAAGGCCAGGAAAACACTCTTTACTCGCCACAGGTTATATAAACATTTCGGAAAACTCGTTAAAATCAGTATCTCCCCACTGAAATTGAGGCTCTGATTCTTCATTGAAAACATGATTTTTTTGGGTAAAATCATTTGAGTCATTCGATTCAAACATCAACTTAAACTCATCATCAATAAAATTCCAAAGCTCAGAATTTGAGATTGGAATATCTAAACTTTTGTTTTGTTTTAAATGAATCATGCTCTGATTTTTACTTGCATTTAGCGATTGTAAGATTGGATCAATCATTTTATGAAAAACCACTGTACAGCTACCAGCTTTAATCCAGACTTCCGATAGAATGTTAAAGCTCTTTGAAATCTGCTCAACATTTTTTTCAACTTCATTGAAATCCAAACCGAAATTCTCCATAATTAACCGTTTGATACTATAAACATAACATAATGCAGCAACATACAGATGGTGTACTGAAAGCCAGGAATATTTGACTGAACCATAGTTCAAACTTTGCTGGATCTCAATAGACTGAGCTAACTCGTGTGCATTTTTGAACAATTTAATCACACTTGATATTGAAGGTTTTTTGTTCTTTCGAGAAGGTTTGTGGAGGTAGATCATTAGAATATGAATACCAATTTTTGACCAATGTTTGATATCCATATCAAGGTTAAACTCCTTGTTGTTTAGACTCAAAACCTCACTGTACCATTTGTGAATTTTCAAATCTAGACTTGTAATGAGATCCTCTATGTTCTGTTGAGTATTTTCATTATTGAAATGAAGGTTGTAGACCTCTTCTTCTAGGCTTCGAAATTGCCATATTATAAAAGAATTCATCATTTTCAACTTGAAATTTACATCATCAATTGGAAAATCTGAGATTTTAAATTCAACATTCTTAAGAGGTAGAAAATTTGATTTCCACTGACAAACGTTAGTCCCAATATCAGAATCCAAGAAAGTGTATAATAAACAAGCCCTTGAGATTTGTTCTTCACTTGAAATTAAATTATGGGGAATTAATTTATGCAAGCCTAAATTTATGATCATTCTATAGCAAATTCCCAACAGGAACTCTAAATTTGTCAAACCTGGGTTCATTTGAGTATAAACCATCATTAACAGCAATATTTTCAAGGTGTTCAAATCATTAGGGGAGTTTAGTGAGTTGAATTCTTTTAAAACTCTTTGATATAAGTTCATATGGAATTCCAGTGATTTCTTTTTAAATTCCCTTGTTGCCGTTGTTGCAGTTAAACAGTAAACCAGGGCTATTATAATAGTGTCATACTTGGTACCACTGCCCGTGACAATGGAATTTAAAGAGTTGTTCGCTTCATTCTCAGATAAGATTGGAAAGAATTTATTGATTCTTTTCTCAAATATCTCCAGTAAATCTTTTGATACATTGAGTGGTATGTGACTTATGGTTGTTATGAGACTCATATTGTCATTTGCCTTATAGGTCGGGTGGTTATTTTCACTCACCTGTTTTAAACCATCTAGCCCTAACGGTAGTTTTGAACTTTCAAATACAAAACCAGGAAGTATTATATTGTTGTTTATAGCGATGGATTCTTTTCTTGTTTTCTTGCTATCAAGAAAGCTGAAGTCTCCGTAGTTGAAATTGTGATCGATCTTAGTGCTCAGGATGGTTGATATGTCAATATTTTGCATTTCTTCAGCCTTGAGACACAGTTTAAGGAGTTTTTCTTCTAGGTACGTTTTTATACTTCTGGGAAGCGTTGTTCCATCATCCCTGACCTTATAACTGACACATTCAGTTCCTGCTTTCAAACAGTTGGTGCACAAGGGAAGCTTCTTATCACACTGGTTGATGTTAGTAGTGGCACATTAGCGATTAAGCAGTATGCGTACTTTCCTCTTACTTATCCTGCAGCGAGCGCAGCTGAGAATCGGACGCTTCATGCTCCTTTCCCCAGTAGTGCTCAGCAAAGTGGAAGTGTCGTTCTGTACCTCATTTTTATTCACTTTCGGATTGTTGATAACAGCTGCTTACCCGGCTTATTTTAAGAGCTGCGGAGAAACAGCGATATAGCATGGCTACACGCTTTGGTGCCATAAAGTTTGCATGTGTGCTAGTTTGCCCTAATAGCGGTACACGGTGTGCCATATGAGGTTAAATGGTTTTCGGTTTAGAAGGTTAAGAGGTTAGGTTAACAGGTCAAGAGGTTTGAAAGTCTAAGAGCTTGAGCAAGAGGTGGAATGGGGTCTAGTGAATGCACGAAAGCGCAGCACCCTTTCGCAACCAAACCCTCCTTCCCCAAAATTGCACTAAATTCCAGTGGAAGTGATGAAGGGACCGGAAAAACCACCTTCTGCCCTCTCTCAGCACAAATCGCCAATTTGGGAATTCCATGCTGTTGCTCCGGTTGAGCTGAAATTTCCTCATTTCCTCGAAAAAATTTCGTGTCAAATTCTCCTTGACGCGTCAAAAATCCACTTGATGCGTCAAAAAAATATCGGAAATTGCCTATTTCGGCGAACCGTTTACGTGAAGCATGAGAAATCTCTTGTTCTTTATACATCAAAAGCATGTTTTTTTCAGTAGTGAAAACGCGATCGCATCAAGATTTGAAGGTTTTTTAGCGTAGAATTTGTTACTGAGCACACATCACACATAATTTGAACAAAATTTATACTACATTGGGCTTTTGGTTTAGGTGAGGATACAGTTTTTGGTTTCATTTATATTTATTGAATCTTGCACCTTTTCATATACCTTTACGCTTTCGTTGATACACTTTATTCGCTCATTTATACAACATGTCAACCAACACCAGATGGGAACCACCAGCAAACCAGACCCTGGGTCCTCCTAAACCAACAAAACAGCGCTTTTATTCCCCATACTTACAGGACTTGGAGACAAAAGCCAATATAAACTGCACAAAAGACTACGAACAGGAAATCCTCAACCACCTGTCGTCAATAGAATCAAACTCCAGAATCAATTACGCAATGTTTGATCTGCAACCGGAAGTCAAGTGGTTCATGAGAAGTTATGTGTTGGATTACTTGCTCGAAGTGCACGAGTCATTCAGACTCAACTCCCAAACTCTGTTCCTGGCCTTCAATATAATCGACAAATACGGCTCAAAGAGAGTTATATTCAAGAGACACTACCAGCTAGTTGGCTGCACTGCTCTTTGGCTCGCTGCTAAATACGAGGATAAGAAATCAAGAGTCCCAACTCTGAAAGAGCTCACTTTAATGTGCAAAAATGCTTACGACCCTGAAATGTTTGTGCAGATGGAGAGACATATCTTGGAATCACTGAACTGGTCCTTGTCATTCACTTCACTGGAAGACTGCCTGCAAATATCTCTGAAAAACTCATTCAACTTATTAAGACCAAATGACTTCAACAATAACAACAACGATATAAATGACTTCAAAACTCAGTTGTCTGAGCTATCCAGATTCTTCTGTGAGTTGTCAATCTATGATAGACTTATTGTTCAATTCCCATCATCTCTAATTTCCATCGCATCTCATTTATTAGCATCCAACATTTTAAACAGTACTTTAGCATTAAACTCTTTACAACTATCAATTGAAAAAATTCAGTTCAACAACAACTACAGCTACAACTATAACATGAATAATGGTTATGAAGAAGACATTGAAAACATATTACCGGATGTCACACAACCATTTTTATCAGGGTTTTCAAATGACACTATTGATAATATAAGAATAATAACAATCTTACTGATAAACTCAGTTAGCGATTGTTCGAAAAGCCTGGAGAATAAGTACAGAAAACCATTCAAAAATGTCAATTTTAACAATGTCGAAACTGACTACATTGAATTGGTTTCAAGATTTGTGGTTAAAAACCAATACTTAATCAATCAGTTGCCATCAAATGATTCTTTCAGCCCTGATGATATTGAGAAAACAGAAGTTGATAGTTTAATGTACTCAATTACCGATATTCTTCTGGGTTTCAACAAAATACAGCAAGCAGCAGTGCCTCCATCAACTCCAACGAGCTCGATTGCTTCGTCTATTTTTTCAAACGAGTTTCAGCTGCCACCACCACCAGCACCATTCACATCCTCATCTGTTTATTATTCATCCCCAGTGAACTCAATGACTCCAAGTACTTCACCAATTGATAATGAATCAGTCAATTCGCTTAACAAAAACAAAAGAAGTCGTGATTATTACGATGGGGCCAACAACTCATCTCCATTGGCACAAAGATCACAGAATAGACTCAACATAGTATAATTGTACTACTGATACCACAACTACTGATACAACACAACATAGCATCGTATATAACTACAAGTTATATCCTAAATTAATACCTAATAAATTAAGAATAGTTTTGAGTCTATTCATTCATATTAAGCTTGAAAATGTAGTTATTCCTCTCTCTCATCATCACTATGCTCTGGTGTTATAGGGTTCTTCTTATCATTATTTTGATCTTTTTCATTCAAAAGAACGCCAGGCTTCAGAACTGGGATTTGCGATGTTTCAAACTCATCTGAACTATATCCTTTTGAGTCAGTTTTCTTTCCATCGCTTCTCTTTGGTGATCTTAAAATGGTTCTACCAAGCCAGTTTTTTTCTTTAGTTGGTGACATCAGTCCACTTGAAATGAAACTCTCATCATCAATTACCGTGTCCCTTGTTAATATAACATACACTAATATAATCAACAAAATGATTAGATTGATATAGGTCAAAATTTTCTGGAATTTCAGCTCATTTGTCAATATCTCTATTTTGGTGTACGAATCGTTCAAGAGTTCTAGATGTTTTTCCCTTTGTGAAATTAACAAACCCTCTGTTTGTTGATGCATTATATTGTACAAGTTGGACATTTCATCAAGCTTCAAATTAATGGAGTCATTCAATAAGTTGATCAAGTTATTGAATTTTGATTCTTGGTTCTTTTCTAAGCTCGAGAAAGAATTTGATAGCAATTTACTTTGCTCTTCAATATATAAGATCGAAAGCGTGGCATTCGATTCTAGTAATGACAATCTTTTCATTATATTTTTGTAGATTGATTCTTGGGTTTCTATTTTTTCTGTAACTTTTTTATTGATTATGCTGTTAATGCTGATGCTATGGTTTACATTATTATTTTTACTGTTATTACTGCTAGTCTTGTCATTAGGATTCGCAATGGCTTCACATTGAATATCTGATTTGTTTCTAAAATTTTCAAAGAAATTTTCAAAGTTCAAGTTTTGGAGTGCAATTGAACATTCATTTTTTTCAAACTGGCTATTATTCTCTTTATTTAGCTCGTTAACATTCAAATGAATATCATTCAGTAGCATTTTGTTATCATTGTCATTGTTAGTGGTTGATGATAAGTTTTCAATATTTTCACAAATTATTTGATTATTTGTCTCATTTTTTGTACAGTTTAGTTGTTCAATGATTGATAATGTTTCATTATCATTATTGTTACTACTGCCATCATTATTGTTATCATTGACAAATTTTGTATCAATTTCAAATACAACAACTTCTTCATCTTTGTTTGGGGGTTCAACTTTGTTCGATAATGACTCTTCTTTATATTCTTGCATCATGGTTCTACCATGTACTCTAACCACTGACAAAGGACAGTAGAATTCATCACCATAATGTTCTAAAATCTCAATTCTCAGATATTTTGCCCAGATCTTTGGATTTGTTATGTTAAAGCTCTGTAGATCTCTTACATCCTTTGCATTGAATTTTCCCAAAACATTCCATCCATTTCGCGACACTGGGAATACATCACTAACAGATATTTGAATTAGTTTAAAGTTTGATGAAAAGAACTCAAAGTTCCCTATGACAACATTATCAACTAAGATATCTTCACATAGTTCAATAACAATGTACTTGTTTGGGGCAGAGCATGGATTCAGTAGGTAAGAGTCCTTATTTTCAAATAAAATGGAGTTGGCACTTTTAGCTTCAGAATTAGCTTTGACAATTGTTGCTGCACAATCAAATGATGCATAGTTGAATTTATCTTTATAAATTTTACCTTTATCGTCATCAAAGTCATCAGTCTCTTCTTGATTATCTTGCTGAGCCTGCTGGTCATCTTGTAAGAAAAACAAATCAATCTCCATTTCTTCACCGATTGAGCCTTGATTATTGCTTCCTCCAACAACCTTCTTTTGTTCGCCACTATTTTGTGGCGATAGTGAGTCAACACCTTTCAATTTCTTCCATTCTTCAAAGGATAAAAATTGGGATTCTGTGGATTTATTGTCCTCTATGGAAACTGTGGCATTGCTGTCTATCATTTTTTCAGATTCAGTAGAGTTGAATATCAGTGAGTCGTTCACAACACTGTTATCGTCGTGAGTGCCGTCATTGGATAGTACTAACAAGGTTTCACTGATTTCTATTACTGGGGCGTTTGTCTTGTTTTCACTAATTGTAGTGCTAATCGTGCTAGTCGTGCTAGTTATGCTGGTTTCACTCGTATAATCTGAGCTTTGATCTGGCAAAATCTCAGCCGGAGTTACAGACTGTTCAGTAGCTTCTGTGCCAGTATTGCTGACTTCATCTGTAGACTCGGACAAAATTGTGGGCACTATTGCCAGCAATAATACACCAATAAATATCCTCATGTTAACCTAATTAATTCTTAAATCTGAGTTGATAAAACACCTCTCATTTATTCACAGCAGAAATGAGAATAAAAATCCAATATTCAAACAAAAACCAGTAACTTTTAGAGCCAACAGGTGCAGTTTTCCATAACAAGGTGAACAAAAACAACTGCTGCAAGACCGCTAAACAAGTACTTTGTGAATTTTTATTGATGTTTTGATAAATTTTTATGAATTTCTTTGATAATCAAAAAAGTAAAATCAATTAACCCAAAACGGCAACTACTTGATATAGCAAGTCCCATACCAGACCCCTCTCAGACCTTTTTTTTAAAGGCTAGTCTTAAAACGTCCCCCTACCATTTTGAGGCACCACAAATCGCAGTTCTAGACTTAAAAATTGTCATTCCAGGTCATTTTCGTTGGCTGTGAATTTAACAGGTTTAAAATAAATTATTCAATTGAATTCTATTCACATTTATTTTTAAACACTTTAATTCTTTCACTTATTTTTAAAAGGGATTGGTTTTGCTGTGTTGTTTAACTTGGGCAGAAACATTTTTCTTTTACAAATTTGAGAAGATTTATTTCAAAGCTGTTAATTAAAAGAAAAAGTATTAAAAAAAATAAAACATACTCGAAATGAACAAGTCACAGGTAATAAGAGCTGGCAAGAGATTGGTTTCAACCTCAACTGCATCAACGAGCGAGAATCACGGCATAAGAAATGCAGTTAATCCATCAGTTGACTTAATCAATAATAAAATTGTTGATAAGAGTAGTAGCAAAAAAGCTCTAAAAAAAGAAGATAAGTACGAAGAACTAAGATTACTAGACCAGTCAATCAGAAATGTCGAGTACTTGTCAAAGAATTTCAAAGATTTGAGTAAATTTGATAAATTGCCAAAGAACTACGCTTTAAACCAAAATATATCAGTTAACAACGAATTGACTAAAATATTGTGGAAATTCGATGCACCAATTAGATATGCATTTGCGTACGGATCCGGAGTGTTCACCCAAGGATATTTGAACCCAGATACCCAAACGGATTTGATCTTTGGTGTCACATATCCAGACCACTGGCACTCCATTAACATGAAGTACAATCCTGACCATTATTCAACGCTTAGATATTTCGGTTCAGACGTTGTGTCCAAAGTCCAGGAAATTGGCGCAGGAGTTTACTTCAATCCATTTGTCGAGATAGATGGCAAGCTAGTCAAGTATGGTGTTGTTTCTGTTGATACACTGATCAAAGATCTAGCACAGTGGAATTCATTCTACTTAGCTGGAAGACTGCAAAAGCCAGTCTCGATTCTCAGAGACGATCCAATCATCAAATTTTGGAACCAACAAAATCTGAGAGCTGCAGCAACGCTGGCATACCTGGATATGAACTTGAAACCAAATGAAGCGTTTGATGAGTTCAAATTTTATGAAAACATTACAGCCTTAAGCTATAAAGGTGATATTAGATACAAACTGGGCGCAGAAAACCCAAATAAGATAAACAAAATAGTTTCCAATAACTTTGAGTACTTCCAACAGTACTACTCACCAATTCTGAATGAAATTATCAAGGAAAATCACTTTGTGTTCCCACCTGGCTTCACAAAGGATAACTACAATGAGAAATTGAAGGACACCATTTTCAGATCCTCAGCTTTACAAACTTTGAAAGGAATTTTCACTGCTGGAGTGTCAAAATCCGTCAAGTACGCTTTGGCAAAGAAGAGCAAAGCCACTTCAAGCTGAACACCCAATAAACTAAACTATGGAACCAATATATATTTTTTTTTCTTTTTTAATTTTTTGTAGGCAAAAAAAAAAATTATATTGAAATACAATAAAGCATGGTATGAGTTTGGTGGAGAAAGTGAAGACGAACCTATCGTTTTACAACTTGTGGACCGAGATAAGTGAAATTCCAACAGACAATGAGACTCTAGTCAGGGGAAGACCGCACGAAAAGATCAGTGAAGATGATTTTGAAATAGTTCTACCTATTCACCTGAATGAGAAGCTAACTATGGAGAGAATAGATAACGTGTTCAAGTCTGTCAGTCCGAGACCGAAGAAGATTTTGCTAGGGGTTGTCAACACTGACTCGACGGTTGTTTATTACTTTATACACGATGGGATATCTAAACCTAAGAAATAGGGCTTTTATTTGTGAGGCTAAAAAATGGAGTATCTTAGCTTATTGAATAGGTTTGGCGAGTCGCTGAAAATTGCTGGTTGGATGCAGACCCCTTCACATGCCTTGTCAATGAACTTCAGGTTCTTTGCAAGGTAGTTCTCAGCCAAGCTGGGGTAGAATTTAGTCAGGAATGAAGATATAAACTGATCAGGTAGCACTTTATTAGTGATGATGAACACGTTTGCAATCAGCAGCAGATCTGAAGTTGTCAGCTTATTGCTCAGCAAGTTGTACTCATCAATAATGCCAATTTCCTTCTTCAAACTCAGAATTATATCAATATATTTTTTCAGTTTATTCAAACACTTCATATTAGTCAGTGAGTTTTTGATTACCAGCTTCTCTTCAATCATTGATTCCCTTTGTAGCTGCTGGATCTTGCTTACAGTTGGCACGTTCTTCAGCATTTCCTGCTCAATTTCGGTTTTATCTTCAACCGTTAGATCAACTCTCGCACAGTTGGTTTTAGCTAAATTTCTGTAGTGAATTGGCGTGTTGTACTGTAATGGGAAGCCCAGGTATTTCCCGTATATGGACCTGGTGTACTTCTCATAGTTATCCTTATTCAAGTATAGGGTGTAGTCCGTTATGATGTGTAATTTGTCTTGAATGAATAGTATGAGTCCATGGTTTATAGCCTGATGCTCCATATCCAAGAACCCATCTAAGCTGTAGCCCTTTTCGCCCAGGTACCTCACAATATTAATGAATCCTTCCACTTGAACACCACCGTCATCTCTGAGCAGCGGCAGTTTCCCATTGTCACTCAGGTCAACATTACTGGATGTCACCACCTTAAATTTGTCTTTTGGCACAGTCAGAGCCAGCAGCCACACTATTGCAAGGCACTCGGCATCCACAATGGCCAGCTTAGCTCCAGCTCCCCACACGTGAACCTCAATCATTGCTTGCTGGTGCAACTTTTCTCTAAAAATTGTTGAATTAGCTGAATCCCACTGGTGTGGCCAGCTTAGGTAAGCATTTTTTTCTATATTTCCAAAAAAATCTTTAAATTGAATTTGTTTACAGTTTTAGTTACAAAACAACAAATAAAAGAGCGGAATGTCAGCTGTTGGTACGCCAGACATCGAGCCAACCCCAGAAGTTAGTGCCATTGTCAATGATGCCAACAATAAAGCACAGCCGCTGGCCAAGAAGAAGAAAAGACTGGCTTCAGATGTGATTGGGCAACTAGAAGACAAATTAGAAGAAGACGATTTAGATATCGAAACGTGGATTGAGCTCATCAACAAAATTGAGTCGAAGGATAAGATTGAGCAGGTGCGTGAGACTTATGACGCATTTCTGAAGAAATTCCCATTTCTAGCAAATCAGTGGATCAATTATATCAACTATGAGCTGAACCGTGGAGAATTCGACAAAGTTGAGAACTTGTTCAGACGCTGTCTCTACAATTTGAGTAATATCGAGCTTTGGAACCTTTATGTCGGGTATATCAGACGTAAGAACAATCTGATTACAGGAGGAGAAGAAGCAAGAAGAATCATTTTCCAAGCTTACGATTTAGCAATCAGCAAAGTCGGCATTGACCCAAGTTCAGGCCCACTTTGGGAAGAGTATTTGGGCTTTATTGAAGACTGGAAGCCAATTTCCAAGTGGGACGAGCAGCAAAAAATGGATATAAAGAGAAAAATATTCAAAAAGGCTCTAGTTCAACCATTGAATAACATTGAGAAGTTATGGACTAGTTATACAACATTTGAAAATGAACTTAACACAACAACAGCCAGAAAGTTTATTGGTGAGATTAGTGGTGCGTATATGACGTCTAGATCCTGTTATAAAGAATGGTATAACCTCACAAAAGATTTAATCAGAAACGATAATTCAGTTATTCCAAAATCTAGCGAATATGATTCGAAACAGCTGAAAATTTGGTTTAATTGGATTAAATGGGAGTCTTTAAATAAGCTGGAACTAAACAAAGAACAACTGATTGAAAGAATTGATTACGTTTATAAACAGGCAATCCAGCAAATGATCTTTTATCCAGAACTTTGGTTTAATTTTGTCAAATTTTATAAAGAAAATGAAGACTTCTTCTCAATTTTGAAGATTGAAGAATTGTTAAATGAAAGTTTGTTGGTTAATCCAACATCATTTCTATTGAACTTCAAGTTAGTTGAAGTTTATGAGATCCAAAATAATATCGCATTAATTGAAAAAACTTTCAATAAACTGATCGAAATTTTGACTCTGCGTCACAACAAGAAATCCCTGGTCATTGAAGAGATCAAGTCTGAAGTTTTAGAGAAGGCTTTGATTGAAAGAAAAAAGAAAAGTAATGAGAAAACTGAAGATGATTTAAATGATGAAAATGGTAATCGTAAGGAAAGAACACTGACAGATGAAGAAAAAGAGCATGTTATTAAATCGAATGATGTGCTACAAGAAAAACTGAAAGATCTAGCACAATTATCTAAGATCATTACAATTACATATGTTCATTATATGAAATGTATCAAAAGACTGAAAGGATTGAAAGACAGTAGACTAATTTTTAGTTTATGTCGTAAATCAAAGGCAACTTTAACTCATCACATATTTGTTGAAAGTGCATACTTGGAGTATTTCAATGGAGAAAAATCTACAGCTTTGAAAGTTTTCAATCTAGGATTAAAACCTAATTTTTTCAATAATGATGGTGAATATATTTTCAAATACCTTAGATTTTTAATCAAGATTAACGATGATACAAATTTAAGATCTTTATTTGAAACAACCATAACAAACAAAAAGGATATAATTGAACCAAAATGGTTGAAAAAAATATATCTAGTCTTTTTGCATTATGAATCAAATTTTGGTCAGTTGACTAATGTTATCAAATTGGAGAATAAGTTTTTAGAAAACTTCCCAAATGAAGACCCAATTAAAGTATTCTCCTACAGATATAATAACAATATCAATAGTGAATTTGGCGAAGAATTATTTGAAGAAGACACCGAGGATTTAATCAAGTTAGTTGATTTAAGTAAAGCAATCAAAGCGAAAAGCAAATCAAAATCAAATAAAAGACAAAAACTTGAGTCTCGAAGTGAAGTGGAGTCGGATGCTGATGAAGATGATGAATTTAAGAAAATACTGCAAAAGAGTAAAAGTAACGATGAGGAACCAGACAATAAAGCTGAAGAATCAGGGTTCAAGAAACAGTTTGTCAGTGATGAAATTTATAATCTACTAAGGGTTCTTCCAAATAACAGTTACTTTCCATCGCCAATTTTCAACAATGCTAAACTGATTGAATTGTTGAAGAGTATTGGTTAAAAAGCTTATTTTTTTTTCCTAAGGCGGATAAACTGAAAAAATGAGAAGAATTTGATCTTTTGGGTTGCTTCACCAAATAAAAGCAAAAATGAGTGAGAAAGATCCTACACCTATTTCCTAATGGAGAAAATATGAGAATTGTCTTGTATTTATCCTAGCAAAATCTCACCACAAAAATTCTCTTTAAAGAGAAATGTGTCTGAGTATATATACTTTTGTATATTACCGAAAAAAGAATAATGCAACCAATTTGTAGTTTGAATTAATCTCATTAATACATGCTGGTTGATCTACTATTTGACCTGTTCTTGTTTGGTATAATATAATTTGATATTATTTGAAGTAATATGAAAGGTAAATTATCAAAGAAATCAAGAACAGGATGTTCTACATGTAAACAAAAGCGCCTGAAATGCGATGAGAACAAACCAGAATGCCTAAATTGTCAAAAAAGGGGAGTCAAATGCGGTGGCTATATGATCAAATTCAAATGGAAATCATTCAATGATGCAATGGCCAATACTAACATTGAAACTAATAATGAAGATATAGCGAAAGCGTTCAAGATGGCCACCAAGTCTTTGACCACACCCAAGAGAGAGCAAATGGATAGTGAGAAATTTGTTAAAACAGAGCCAGTAGTGAAGGATGAGAAAGAAAGTGAGCAGCTAAAAATGCCCGATGGAATAAAGGCTGAAGAAAGTGAAGTTTACAGTGGAAAGATAAGCTTAAACACAGCCATACAGATAGCCAATGCAACACCAAGCCAGCAGCTTGCAGTTCAAGATTTAAATCAGGCTCCACACTACCATCTACCTACTCAGAGTGGTTATAGCATTAGCAACAATGCTATCAGCAACAACACCAGCAATCAAGAGTATGATATAACCAACCCAGCCTACTTCTTCGACTTGGAGGATACACTGACAATACTAAGCAACTCGATACTATCCAGCTCACCCATTGCTGATCCAGTGGCAGCCTCAGTTCCACGCCAGATAAACCAACATACTTTTGAAAATACTACAAACAGTTACAGTGAGAGCAGCAGCAATGCAGTCAGCCAAACCAGCAACGGGCTCAACTCCCAGGACATGAATGAAGCTCAGAACCCACTGGTGTGAGAAGTGATTACATAATATACAATATTACATAATGCATTGTAAACAAGGTTGTGCTTTGTTTTGCTTTTAGTTTTATTTTATTTGTAGTGAAAGATGAGAAAAGCATGAAAAATGGGACCAAAAAGCTAAAGTTCAAAGTACATAAAGCCGGAGGGACACCCCCAGGGGACGATAAGCAAACCAGACAGGCGGAAAAGGTGGGAGAAGAGGAGGAAGTGATTTTTAAGAGAGCTAAAAGAAATATCAACCATGTCAAACCAGACAATAAGAGCCGCAATAAGAGAATAGACTTGAAGATTGTGGAATGGGGTCCATTTATCAACGGGTACCAGTTTGTGGGCCACGAAAACAGTGAAAAGTATTTTGTAAAGCGACACAAACTGATAAATGAAGACGAATTCACCAACAGTTTTGACTGGTCTTACCTAAAACAGCCTGAGTTTGTCAGTAATGTCGAGGATGAGATTGAAAAGAGGCACGGACTTGACTATAATGACAGTAGTATGGAGTACTGGGAGAACTGGAGGATCATCAAAGAGCAGGGGCTAAAAGATGTTATTTTTTTCCCCATACTGAACAAGAATAGTGAGATTAGCCTGGAGAAGATCGAGAACTTCTACAAACAGAGCGAGATCGACACGAAAACCAGTATCAAGCAGCTGCTGAAGGTTGAAAGAATTAAGTGGCATCCCGACAAGATGGCGCAAACTCTCAAGTTGAGCGAGTTGGAGGACGAAGAAATCTTGGTCAAGATCACCAAGGTGTTCCAAATAGTTAATGAACTGTACGAAAAGTATCAGCATGCCAGGCCGTAGATAGTATACGCTTGGATAGCTGCTATAGATAATGAGCAATACCACCCACTCACTGTAAATTTTATAGAGGACCACGGTGTTTCAAGTGATTAATAAAACACCACACGCAAAGCAGATGATATAACGTGTAGATAACCAGTGTGCTCCGTAGTTTGTGAGCAGCCACTGCAACACGTACCAAAGATAATATAAAGTAAATGGCAAATGCGTTTTTAACACTAAGCTCTATACAGATAGTTTAGCGTTAGATACCAATTTCCAATTAATGAGTTGTGCAAAGCTTTTTAACACACCAGGCTGTCAGGATGGGTAAAGTATGGGCTGAGCTGCGCAAAGGAGATAGAATGTTTAGATAGCTAGAGTGTGCTTAACACCACGAACTAGTGTGCTTTGCAGATGGTAACATCTAAAGAACTAAGGCTCGCCAATTAGCTAATAGATTGTACAATCACCACATCAAGCTGTGGATAAAACATTTAAAGCACGCTCCAGTGACTGGTGTTATAACAACAGGCAGCGTATATCCAGATACCACACCACGCAGTGATACAAGGTATACCCAACAAGTCAGATCAACGTGCTCCAAATAGGTAATGAACCACAAGAAATACCAAGCATACTAGATAGTATGATTACTGTGTTCAAATGATCAGTAAACTATACGAAAAGTATCACCACACGACACGGTGTAGCACCAAGCTGTAGCTGGTATAGCATTAAACACCAAGGTGTAATAGTCAGAATATTCGACCACGAACTGCACATTCACACTCTGCATTTAATGTTTAGAACACCAGACTACACCCAGACTGTAGAGTATACGCTAGCAATGGTAATAGTACACCATGGTGAATAATACAAGTAGTCACACCAGGCTGTGGTCACCAACACAACTTAACAGATAGTAGCGTTTATTAATCAGGCTTGTACTTCGTCTTTTGGGGTGGAACTCTCATCAATGGTTTCAGCAGCAGGCTCCTTTGGTTTATCGTGAGCCGCAGGCTGTGAGGCGTCCTCTTCCTCTTCCTCCTCCGCTTCTTCCCCCTCGTCGTCGTCGTCATCGTCATCGTCCTCAATATCCTCCTCGATATCCTCCTCTGCGTCCTCGTCCTCGTCTCCAATCTCAATCTCTTCATCTTCGGCATTTTCCTCGTTATTGGTGCTTTCCTCCTGCTCCTCATCCTGCTCCTGCTCCTCGTCCTGGCCATACTGCTCCTCGTCGTCCTCCACATCAACGTCATGCTGCTCAGGCGGGAACTCCTCCTCGTTATTGTCGTTGTCCCACACAATGTTGAACCTCGTGACTCTTGGTTTCTCAGCCAGTATATTTCTCACAACGTGCTCAACCTGGACCTTGTTTGGAGGGTTCTCCCTAAGCTCTTCGCTGTCGTACTCATTGTTGACGTAGTATCCCACTCTGACAAACTCTCTGCCAGCATAGGCGCAGCTCAGTAGTATAACTGTGACGGAAACCAGCTCGTTCGATGGGATCAGCTCTGGAGAAGGTGGGTCTGCGGTGAACAGAAACTTGTTGATGCCCACGGGCACCGGGCCCACCAATATCGAGTCCAGTTCCTGGTCGTGCTCGAGCGATCTGGACGACCCAACGTACGTCAGCTTCCACTCCAGGTCTTCCTTTAGCGGCTCCAGGCACTCAAATGTGATTTCAAACTCATACGGGTCGTTGAACTTGGCCGGGTTGTTCAGCACGTTGATTCCTAGCAGCGACACAATCGACATCCTGGTCTTCTCTACCGTTTAGCACCGTTTGCTTAGAAAACAACCTTCTGCTGAAATTTTGTTAATTTACGCGTCGCTGCTTACGCGGCGCTAGCGTCAGCAATGCTTAGCCATTGCTTATATAAGAGCTACATGATTATATAACACATATATCTTGCGTAAACAATTACATAAGCAGAGATTACATAACCGGGCACAAAAGTAAACAACAGCAACGTAAACAAACAAAGCACCATGTACCGCAGGGTTGTTTCGATTGACGCCTTCAACACGCTGTTCACGCCCAAGCAGCCGATCATTGAGCTGTACACCGAGGTGTCCAGAAAGTACGGGATCAGCACCAACAAGCATGAGCTGTCCGGACGGTTCGTACCGCTATTTCACAGGTTTGAGCAGCAGTACCCAAACTACGGCAAGCGGCAGGGGCTAACCCACCTGGAGTGGTGGTCCATGCTGATCAGAGAGCTGTATGCGCCCGTGAGCGTGTCAGAAGAGTTTTCCCAGGAGCTAATTGACCTGTTTAAGGGCGAAGGTTATTCGTCATTCAGCGATATTCAGCAATACCTGGCCAAGCACCAGCACGACACGGTGTTTGTGGTGTCCAGTAACGGAGACCCCAGAGTCAGGGACGCCCTGGCACACCTGGACCTGGCACAGTACTTCAAGAAGGTGTACCTCTCATACGACATGGACATAGTCAAGCCTGATGTCAGGTTCTTCAACCACATCTACAACGAGATATCGTCACAGTACGGCATTAGCGGCCGCGCCAACTACTGGCATGTGGGCGACGAAATCAAAAGCGACCTGGAAGGCAGCTATGACGCTGGCTGGAACGGCGTTCTGATCGATAGGTCCGGCAAATCACAAATCAATAACTTGAACGCAACGAACCTGACTAAGATGAAGCTGGATGCCTCAAAAGAAACTGCTGGGGGCACCGGTATTAACAACAACAATGCAAAAAGAAATTACAAGCTACAAGATCGGAAGTTTATAATTAGCTCTTTCGAGAACCTAGACGAGTTGATGGGCGAGGAATAAAGTTTATCGGAAGGCAGCACACACACGCTGATTCCAGAATTTAGCGAACTGTCATGTCACAAACAGGCAAAACCTCAAACACCAAATCCAGAAATTCATAAACACCAATCCCTTCCAGATGATTCTAATTATACTCGTTTAACACATTACTGACACGATACTTGATTTCAGTATATTATCAGCATGAAAATTTATTATTAAGTGCATGAAAAAAACGGTTAAAGGTACAAATTTCCATTAACTTTGCCAGCTACGCGCGTCGTTGCTTTTGATTTGCTGTACTGGGATGCGTGCTGACGCGTGTGGCTGCACCATAAACGCCATAATCCGATCTGGCACTGCGGTGTGCTGTGGTGTGCTGCATGCGCACGCACTTTTAGGTACACCTAATTGTCTCAGACACAGTGCTAATCAACGGTGCACTAACAAATTGCACTTGTTTCACATTAACTAAATAGGTGATCTGACAGGAGCACTAATTATTGCCAAAGCTTAATATGCAAGAGCCATGTAACAGCGTGCTGAGCCTTCAAAAGGAGCAGAAAAGTATTTAAGCACGCTAAATCCCGTTGGATCAAGCTAGGATCGTTTCAAGTCAGTTATTTAGCCAGCTGCTTAGCACCCACTTGCCTAGATCAATACCCATACATTCCTTTGACCACATCGGGTTCCACATCATGCTCTTCCTGCTCACTCTTTTAACAGCTGTCGCTTCACTATCGGTGGACATAACTGATAAGTCATCTGTCTGCTCAGCAGCCCAAACTATCGCTGAGGGGGTGCTCCAGTACTACAAGGGCGACGGTGTCTTTGACTCTCCCTACTACTGGTGGCAGTACGGCGAGGCTTTCCACTCTTTACTCAGATACCAGGCCGTTTGTGGCGACAACCAATACGAGGACCTGGTGTACAACGGCATTATCGCGCAGGTTGGCGACGACTGGAACTTCCAGCCTGCAAGCCAGGCTGCCACAGAAGGCAACGACGACCAGGGCACCTGGGGACTGGTGGCAGTCGAGGCGGCTGAGATGGGCTTCAAGTCTCCTCAGCAGCAGTACGACGTTACCTGGACACAGCTGGCTGAAAAAGTGTTTTCCACACTGTACGCCAGATGGGACATGGACACATGCAACGGTGGCCTGAGATGGCAGTACGACTCGTCCCACTCCGGCTATGATTACAAAGCCACCATTGCCAACGCCAACCTTTTCCAGATAGCGTCCAGACTGGCCAAGTTGACTGGCAACAAAATGTACGCTACTGCAGCCGAGGAGATCTACAACTGGATGCTGGGAGTCAACGTTATCCAGGAAGGGGAATGGGGCAGTGCTGTTGTCGATGGGGTCACTGCCAGCGAAAACTGCTCCACCCCAAACGGCGTGGAGTGGACCTACAACTACGGCATTATGATTGGTGGTGGTTCCTATTTATACGACTTTACCAAGGACCACGACTGGTACGAAAGAACCGAGGATATCATTCTGGGTTCCCAGATTTTGTACAACGATACCATTCTTTATGAGAGAGCTTGTGAGCTTTTCAACTCCTGCAATGTCGACCAGAAGACGTTCAAGGGCATCTACATCAGATCACTGGCCAAAACTGCAGTGCTGGTTCCAGATCTCAAGTCCAAAGTGCAGAACTTGTTGGATTCCACCGCCAAGGCTGCGGCTGAATCCTGTTCTGGTTCCGATAACGCCTGTGGCCTCAGCTGGTGTAAAAACGGGTATGATGGCGACGCAGGCTTGCCACAGCAGCTCAACGCACTCGAGGCCATCCAAAACATGGTTCTGATCAATGGGTTGTGAGCTGCGTGGTTTTATTGTCTTTGTTTGTTTTATTTGGTTTCAGGTTTCATTCGTTTGGATAGAGGTTTGTATATGGCGCTCATTTATATACAATTGCATTTATTTACTTAGTAGTAATTTGGCTTGCTCAGTAGCTGAGTTACTCAAGTAACTTAGCTCGTTAACCCATTTGGTTGAGTAACTCAGGTTGAGTAACTCAGCTAGTTGAATAACTCAGCTAGTTGAATAACTCAGCTAGTTGAATAACTCAGCTAATTGAACATGGCATCACTTGACAACGGTATCAGCTAAACAACATCAGTTGAACAACATCTGGATTTCCTCGATTCTCCTGTTTCTTCTTTCTTCTTCCTCCGCCTCAACCACCTCTCCAATGGTTCGCTTGCGCTCCTGGATCTTGAGCATCTTCTCCTCTATGGTCCCCTCCATGATAAACCGGATCACTTTGACATTACTTTCTTGTCCTATTCTGTGAATTCTGTCGATTGCCTGGTCCTCCACACTCGGTGACCACCACGGATCACACATAAAGGCTATGGATGCCTCAGTCAAGTTCAGTCCCACACCTCCAGCTTTCAACGACAACAGCAGCACTGTGACTCCTTCGTTGTTTTCTTTGAAGCTCTTGAGTACCACACTTCTCGCATTTAAGCTCATTCGACCATCAAATTTGAACACGTTCAGCCCAGGTTCCTTGCTCAGCTCGGTCTGCAAGATATCCAGGTACATCGAGAACTGGCTAAACACAACAACCTTTTCGTTTGGTGATGTATCTTTGATTCTTCTCAGATGCGACAGCAGTGCGTTCAGCTTTGATGATCTGAGATTGTTGTTAAACCTCACCAGCGTGTAGTCTTTACTGGATAGATAGTCATGCTCGTTCTTCACCTTCAGTAACCGATCAGAGCTGATCACAAACCGACAGTTGGGACAGTTGAGTTCTTGGTTGGGCTGCTGGATATGTTTGTAGTCGATGTACTCCAGTAAACAGGTCGAGCAGAAGCCATGTCCACATTCAGTAAAGATGATATCCTGAATCTCGTTATCAGTACAGATAGAACATTCAATTTCTTTGATGGAGTTCATGTCTGGGAAAGTGTTGCTTATATGACTTTTAACTTGGTTGAACTCGTTAATTTCCCAATCACTCTCGGTGATGAGCAGCTCCTTCGGAACATCATCAAGTATATTGACGTTGCTGGCGTCTTCTTCCATTTCATCACCATTAACACCACCAGAAATCAAATCCATGTGGTCACAAATTTGGCGCAGTCTTAAAATCATTGTAAGAATAGTACTATACTTCTTCAACACATCACCTTTCGCAATACTCTGATTAACAGAGTTAGCAGCTCTTGACAGAAACCAATTATACAATGCCTGCTCCTTTGGTGTGAATTTGATTCGCTCTATAATAACTTCCTTTGCAGGTAACTCAACCAATGGCTTACCATTGGATTGTTTCATCTGTTTGGTTCTTCTCAAAATAATAGGCTCCAGAATCGACTGAATGACATCCAACGCCTGACTGTACTTTTTGTTCTCAAATGGCTTGGATACAAATGCGTTCCAATACTGGATATTACTCCATGGTTCTAGTTTCAGGAATTTGACCAGTGAAAACAAATCGTCTAGTCTGTTAATTATTGGTGTTCCTGTAAGTAGCCATCTTCTTGAGCATTGTAGGTCATAGCAGGCTTTTGTGGTCTTATTAGTACGAGTTCTAATATTGTGAGCTTCATCCAACACGACTCTAAACCACTTAACTGAAAACAGTCCTTCTTTTGGAAGTTCTTGAGTGTTGTCATTACCGACTTTAGCAACCAAGCGATTCCACTCGCTTTGTAATGTCCCATACGTAGTGATCACAACCATTGGACTGTCCCCTCTACCGCATAACTTTTCACTGAGTTTGAAATTAGTTTCAGTGCCATAATAAACCAAACAAGTGCTGCCATCATTATTAGCTTTGTTGAACTCCTCGTCCCATTGGGTCAGCAAGGAGGTTGGTACAACTATCAGTGTTGTCTTATATGCATAATCATTCTCTTCCAGTTCTTCCTTTGAGTCCTCGTATTCTTTATCTAGTGGGATTGAATGAATCAATGCAAGCGTTGAGATGGTCTTACCCAACCCCATTTCATCAGCCAGTATTCCTCCTCGACACATATTACTCAATAAGGGCTTTTCGATAGAAAACTCACTCGAGTATAGATTGGCATAGAATTTCGTGTCGTCAAAAGGTTGTCTCAACTCTTCATTGCGGGATACATCCCATGACCTATCTTTCGGCCAGTAGAACTCTTTCCACAGGGGGTTCATCATTTCAGAATGGTCTTTATCAACAAGCTCTCTTTCGGCTCTGAGCATCCATGTTAATCCTTGCTTTTGATACGATCTCAGATCAAGTTTGAAACTCTCAGCCGGTGGTGACGTTTCAGGTAGCGAAGCCAGAGAGCTTGATATCTGGGTTCTTCTGTAAAACTCTTTGAGCTGATTAACATTCAATTCCTCAACTTTGTCATTGTCTTCACTATTGCTATTATTGTTATCGGTTCCCCCGTCACACTCTTCATCGTCTAAATCAATGATAACATCTTCTTTCGACTGCTCGCTCTGTAAGTGTAGCTGATGATCCAGCCGCTGGAAAAGCTTGAACAAAGCCATTTGCTTTTTCCGTTTGATCATCTCAGCTTCAGTTTCAATGGTTGTTGAGTTGTTGAACCCTTTCATTTGCCTCAAGGCCTTCACATCAGTCTCCACAGAGTTCTGCTGTTGACCAGCCCGACACGCATCAAATAGCAGGTTGGTTAGGAAACAGTCGAGCTGCAAAATAAACGAATCACCGATACTCAGTCTTGATTCGCATAGGACAACAGTCACGTCAAAGTCACACTCCAGGTTACCTTCTCCTATCAAAGGATACAGGATGTTGGCAATATCTTCTGGGATTCTGCCGATTTCCTTCATTTTCACTGGATCATTAGCGTGCTGCACTAGCTTGACGTTTGACACATTATTGGAGGCGATGGATTTCCTCTTGGAATTCGAGTTATTGACGGATCTGACTATTGAGAGCTTGGTACCATACGGTATGGGGCTTATAGTGGGTCTGGTGGCCCACCCAGTGACCTGGAAGGAGCCGATAAACCTTCTCCATTTCACTTTCAAATCTAGCGGTTTTGATTTCACTGGGACCACTGTTTTGACTCTTTTTGCAGGCTTCTGCTCCACAGCAGGCTGGGACAGCTTCCTTACGCCATTCAGGCCGGCTGGCGGGTTCCGGCTCTGTGACAGCGACTGCAGAATAGTCGGCTGCTTCCGCTGGGGGGTCTGGTAGTTGTAGTAGGTATTTGTGGCTCTTGGGGCACTGTGCAAGCTTGTTGATGGGTAAAACTGGCCCGTACGGACCGGTGCAGGCTGCACCTGTGTGCCTGTGACGTCCCTCTCGCTAAAATTGCTGGTATTGAAGTAGCTGTTCACAGCTGACATAACAGGCTGCGGGTCGTCCTTAAACCTGCCAAACAGCTCGTTCACCCGCGACAGACAAATGTCTGGAATGATAGCTGTGATCTCGGACTCGAACAGCGTGTACCGCTCGTCCTCCTGGCTCACTGGGATGATCTGAATGTCCTCATCAGCTTCCTCCTTCACAAAAAGCGACTGTTCCTCTGGTTTTTGCTCCTTTTCGTCGCTGAAAAACCGACTGCCGTCTCCCATGGCACAACCGCTGAACTCCCACGCGCTCACACAGACTCAAACGGCACCACAACACGCTCTAAATCGCGGTTTTCCACTAAACAAAAGTGTAATACACAAAACAAAAAAAATATTTCTTTTTATTCTTGCTTTATTGTGAGCTGTGCCATAGGAGGTTCCCAGATGGTTTATTCGTGGATCCAGCAAGCCACCGACAACCGTGGGCTGCAGCGGTGGTTTTACCGAAGCACGCTGGTGTTTTTCGTGGTGTTTTTTGTTGGGTTTTGCGCTGTTATTCCCATCGACTCGATTTCACAGGCTTCGCAGTCGTCCAACTACGCGCTGAATACGTTCGTTGTGGTTGGTGCGTTGGTCGCATTTGGCATTACAGGGATTGTGATAAGCGTCACCAGGATTTACATGAGAAGAAGTGCGCTGCAGGACATTCCAAAATACTACATCCCACTAGACGAGGGCGACGTGCCGCTGAGTTGCCACAGGATGCTAGTGGACAACTTCAACAAGTGCGAGATGATCCGGGAGCTGGGCAGCAAGACGCCCCCGAGCCTGAAACACCCGGGGCTCTCCAGTCCGCTGAGCGAGTTCCTGCCTCCTCTGCTGCCATTTGACGATGTTATTCGTGCAATGGGCGACAAGCTCAAGTACACACACACCACCTTCACCATCGATGTCAAGATACCCACCAACTACAACTTCCGGGAGTCCATTGCGTTCCTGGAGAGCGAGGGAATTGCCTCCAACAGCAAACTAAATAAGGAATACGTCGAGCTGTATGAGTTTATGAGGTTCTCCAACACGCTCATCAACGAGGACGACTTCATCAAGTTCATGGAGCTGTCCATCGAGTTTGCAAAGATATCCCGGCACAACATTGACCAGTTGAACCCGGCTTTGAAGAGAAACAACCTAACCAACTCCCAGTCCAGCTTGAATGGCGAGTCCATTGCCTCGTCCAACGAGGACCCAGGCTTTGAGGACGACATCCAGCCGTTTGATGAGACCATCGAGCCCAAGCAGACCCAGCTGGAGTACGATCTGTACCACAATCTGCTGAAAACAAACTCCACGTCTCACTCGGTCTATAGAAACGGCTAACGCTCTGCTGGCCAGAACATTACCAGGCACCATATCGCCACAAGCACACACCGCATCCATATCATGACTACAGCGACACTGTACGACTTGTGTATATCCGCATACTATGAACTCACTACATCGATACCATAGGCACTCAAAATACATCGTAAAGCTTCCGTATCCATGAACTCACTATCTCGATACCCCACTGTATCCACATATAGAATCAACTCACACTCACTACATCGATGACACCCAGTTCTGAGACACCCCTGAGACAGAGCATCTACTACACACAGTAGCTGGACCTACGAGCTCTTGTTGCCGCTCTTGTTGAACTTAGGTAGCTCGCTGTAGCCTCTGTTCTTCTTGTTTTTGAACTTACCCAGCACCTTGTGCTGGGACTTCCACACCTTGTATCTGATGTCTGTGATGTCCCTGCTGTTTTTGGTGAGGTAAAGGAAGAAGTACATGCCCAGTACGGACACTGCAACGACTGCAGGGATGGACACAATTGCATAGTAGACTCCGTCGTGGTCGATTCCCTGGTCCAGTTTCTCACGGTGCTCTTTGGTGTTCTTAAACACCTTGGACCCCTTGGCAAACTGCACGATAGTGGCGTGCTCCAGCAGATCAAACTCCTCGTCCGGCACGTTGTCTGGCTGGATGGAGATTGCCACGTTCTGCTCGTACTGGTCTCTGAGCCACTCTTCTTTGATGCTCAGGGGATAGAACCCGTCCACGTTGTCAATCCACTCAGTGCTGTAGAACGCATGCACCACCTCCCGCTTGCTCATGCCCTTGTCCTTGAGCTTCTGCTTGACGTACGAGAAGTGCAGCCTGACCTTCTTGGCCTCATCGCCAAAGTATCTCGTGTACCACGTGACAAAGTACGTGTGGTCCAGCTTGATCTTGGAGTTCTCGTGGGGCGTGCAGAACGGCTCGCTCGACACGTCTCTGGCCAGCCCCTTCATGTAGTATCTGTCTGGGGTGCATCTGATGAGCGGGTTCAGCGAGACATACGTCTTGTCCTCCTCGATAAATTCCACCTCCTCGTGCACCGCGTCCGGGTCCATGTTGTGTGCCTTGAGCTGCTCGTAGTCGTACGTCACAGTCGTGGCCGTCTGGAAGTACGTCGAGTACGTAGGCGACGCCTTCTCGGTGATCCCATTCTTCAGTTTTGGCATAATCGTCTGTGGCGACCCGTCCTTCTTCAGCGACACCCATGGCACCACGCCCTTCGTAGGCTCCGCTGGCTTCGCTCTGAACGTCACCCCTGCAATCACAGTGGGGGTCACAATCTCAACCTGCGTCGAGTAGATGGTTCTGATCCATGGCTTTGGGGTTTCTGATGATGTTGATGTTGTTGTTCTGGCGTTGAACACCTTTTTGGCACGCTTTTCCAGCGTGCGAGGCGCTTCCAACTGTGCAGACGCCGAGACAGCAGCACAAATCGCAAAAATGGCGGCCCAAAACCACAATTTCATCTTTCAAAGTCTGTTATTCCAAGATCAAAAACTGTTTGGAATTCCATTTTTCAAAAATATCGCGAATTTTCGCATTATTTTTTTCGTGAATTTGCGGTTTTTAATTGCCTAGGCGGTTGCGTGCTGCCTGCCCGGGCGGTGGGTGGTGCGCTGGCTTGCCCATTTGCCTGAGTAGTTGATGTAGAAACCCAGAGCTGGTGCCTCGACCTAGGGGACCAGGCAGTAGACCCTCCCCAAGGACCAGCACCAGGCCAGGCACCGGATTAAAACGCTCTTACGCTCAGGTCCTCCCTCTCACCCTTTACCTCAGTCGCGGCCAAACACCACAGCTGTTGGACTAACTAGACCTTGGTAATCCCTTCTTCGTATCCTCTACCATTTGCTCACCCTCACACATCCAGAGTGAATCAAATACCATCGGTTGCAACCAAGGCTGAAGCTCTCGAGTTCTTCATCTAACACTTCAGCGGGCAGACTTTGGTCCCATTGACACTAATGAGCACTGCGCATGTAGTCTCCATTAAGGTACCAATCCTCTAGGGCACCACCAGCCATCAAATCTAAAATCCAAATCAGTGCATTACTCAACAGCCTGGTGATTCCATGCAACGCCTTGGTAAGCTAAATCCACCTCTCTCTGGATTGTCTGGTGAACCAAACCAGCCTTTTCTGGATCGTGTGGTGAAGTAAATCAACTGAGAGCCCCCGTTGGTAAAAACTAAATCACCAGACACTCTTTCCTGAGCAGCGGCTCAGCAGTGATTTTATTCGTTTCCCCCCACTTGAGCAGCGCAGCCTCCTGCAAGCATAGCGAGCCATCAGGCGCCACCGCTAGCACCCTCATATGCTTCAGTGCCGTAAACACATCGTCCTCCCGGATTCCCAAAACCACCGAGATCCTGGAAATGCTCAGGTTGCGGTCCTTTCGCAGCTCTCCAAACATCAGTTCCCGGCAGATCGCCCGGCTCCAGTACTTCAGGTACCCAGCAAGCCCAAACGGCGACAGTGGGGTCTCCGGGCCCGACACCAGCCGCTCGCTCCTGCTCAGCTCGTACGAAAATGATATTAGCAGCGTGCCTAATTGTCTCCGCTGGTAAGGTGGAAACACCAGAACACACGCCAGGTTGTTCTTTTCCCACGACAGCAGCTCCCTGGAAAAGAACCCCAGCGGCTTATTTGTGCCGTTGTCGAAAACAACGTAGTAGTCAAAGAATTCAACTGCAAAAAAGACTGATTTGTTATCCAGGAATAGCTTGGTGAACAGGCACAAGCACTGGCAGTACAGCTTGTGCTTGGCTCCGTGCACCTTCCTGATGGTGTAGTTCTCGTCTTTGTACATGATCTTGCCGATCTGGCCCACTGAGCAGCTCAAGTAGTGCTGTTTGAACTCATCCTTCACCTCGGTGTACTTGAAGCACTTGTCACAAACGTACAGCTTGTCCAGCCAGATCTGCCCGGGCGGCACCCCGCTATGGCTCCGTCCAGCCTTCTCATGCACACTGCGCACCCCAAGTCTCCTTTTGTCTCTGCCAAAGTAAACCGCACTTCCGTACCAGGTGGTTATTTCGTTGGGCCCAAACACAACTTTCTCAATGTTGGGCAGCTCCACCAGCCCGTAGACCCCTTCCTCGACATCCAGCTTGTTGCTCATCGCGTCCAGGTGATCTTGTACCGCGTGGAATGACGTTCCACCTGCTTCAAAACTCAGGCGCATTACGTAACACCTGAAAAATAGTTTTTGTGTAAAAAAAAATATAAATAAAAAAATTTAATGCGATGAGCTTCAATTTAGATCATTCTACTGGGATTAGGCAGCTATGGGAACGTACAGAAAGCGTCACAATGAGAAGGCGAGAAGTGGAATGCTGGCCAAGAACGCGGCGCTAAAGAAAGCCAGGCAGAAGCAGTTCCACAGGCAGCCAGAGGAGCAGGCACCCAAAGAAGAAATCAAGCCAGTTAAAGAAAGAGATCCAAATGCTGAAATACTGCACCCGCTGACCGAGGAAGAAAAGCTTGAGCGTAAGAGAAAGATACAGGAGCTGGTGCAGCCGCAGAAGGAGACCAAGATGTCCCGGGCGAAGAAGAAGAGACTGGAGAAGTACATTGAGCATCAGCTAAAGAGAGAGGAGAAGCAGGTGTTGATCAGTAAACTGCAGGACTCCAAGTTCGATACCTCGCTGCTGAAGCCGTCCAAGTTGCTGGGGAGAGGAAAACAGACCCAGAAGGAAGAATTCGAGGAGGCTTTGTCGCTGGAGAAACAAGGCCGTGCAGATGAACGCACAAAAGAGATCTTGTACGAAGAGAGAACAGTCAAGGACTGGGACGAGAATGTCCAGTACTCTGATGGGTTTGATGACGACAGTGGCAGTGATGGTGCAGAGGAAGAGGAAAAAAAGTCGTCTTTTGTTGATTTCAGACCCACTAAGCTTGGTGGAATGGGCTCAGGGTTTGCGTTCAGTAACATTAAGAAGGTTAAAAGAAGCAAACCCAAAGCGTACAACTGGAAAGAGAAGCTGCTTGCTGAGGAGAGGCGCAAGAACAAGATAGAGGACGAGCAGGATTTTGTTTCCAGTGAGAGCGAGGAGGATGGTGAAGATGAGGATGCTGAGGATGCTGAGGATGCTGAGGATGCTGAGGATGCTGAGGATGCTGAGGATGGTGAAGAAGATGGTGAAGCGGAGGATGACGATGAGGATGAGGATGACGACGAGATCGAATTTGAAGAACAAATCCACGAAGAACGACCAAAATTCACACTCTCATCCAAAGCTGAATCGTTCAAAGAGTGGGCAGACGAGCAGCTCAAGAAACTGGAAGGACGCGAAGCAGAAACTTTACCAACTCTGCTCCCCCAGCGTGAATACCAACGTATTGAACGTCCTGAAGACAAGGAAGACGACCTGCACGAGGACTACGTCCCTATCAATGAATCGCTGAATAGAAAAGCCACCTACGTCACTGTCAATAGACCCCAGGAAATCCAAGACATCAGACTACAATTGCCAGTGGTTGCCGAAGAACATAGAATAATGGAAGCCATTCACCATAACGATGTTGTTATCATCTGTGGTGAAACGGGTTCTGGTAAAACCACCCAGGTGCCTCAATTCCTATACGAGTCTGGTTATGGTAACTCCGACGACACACCAGGTCTCATTGGTATTACCCAGCCAAGAAGAGTGGCAGCAGTGTCAATGAGCGAGCGTGTTGCAAATGAATTGGGAAACCATGGTGACCGTGTGGCCTATCAAATCAGATTCGACTCAACCACTAAACCAACTACAAAACTCAAATTCATGACTGATGGTGTCCTGCTTAGAGAAATGATGACTGATTTCCTTCTAGAAAAATACAGTGCAATTGTCATTGATGAAGCACATGAAAGAAACATCAATACTGATATCTTGATTGGAATGCTGAGTAGAGTTGTCAGATTGCGTTCGCAGCTAAATAAATCAGACCCAGAAAAGTACAAAGTTTTGAAGCTAATTATAATGTCTGCAACTCTGCGAGTTTCTGATTTCAGTGAGAACCCAACTTTATTTGCAACCCCACCACCAATCTTGAAGGTTGAGGCCAGACAATATCCTGTTTCTGTCCACTTTAACAAGAAAACACCATTCAACTATATGGATGAAGCATTCAGAAAAGCATGCAAAATCCACAAGAAGCTACCACCAGGTGGTATTCTAATCTTTTTAACCGGTCAAAATGAAATTCAGACAATGGTTAAGAAGCTCAAAAATGAGTTTCCATTTCCACAGAAGAAGAAAAGACAAACTGTTTCGTATAAGAAAGACGATAAAGAAGAAGATAATTCTGACGAACTTACAATCAAAGTCGATTCTAAAAAGACAGATGTTGAAGCTGAAGATATTGACTTTACCATAGGCAACAACGAGAACAAAGACGACTATGACGAAGGTGAAGAAGATGAGGAAAACGAGGAAGGTTTTGATGAGGTTTTAGAAGAAGGTCAAACTGATAAAGATCCACTATTTGTACTCCCACTCTATTCTTTATTACCAACCAAGGAGCAGATGAAAGTGTTTCAAGATCCACCACCAGGCAGCAGAATCTGTATTGTTGCGACAAATGTTGCAGAAACATCGTTAACAATTCCTGGAATCAGATATGTTGTTGACTGTGGTAGATCCAAAGAACGTAAATATGACTCAAAGACTGGGGTTCAGAGTTTCGAGATTGATTGGATCAGTAAGGCAAGTGCCGACCAAAGAAGTGGTAGAGCTGGTAGAACTGGGCCTGGTCATTGTTACAGAATATATTCCTCGGCGATTTATGAAAGAGCTTTCCCACAGTTCTCAGTTCCTGAGATCCTGAGAATGCCAATTGAAAGTATCGTTCTGCAAATGAAAAGCATGGGTATTGATAACGTTATAAACTTCCCGTTTCCAACTCCACCTGAGAGAGTAGCATTGAAGAATGCAGAAACATTACTGAAAAATCTAGGTGCGCTATCAATTACCAATGGTATTATAACTGAACTTGGAAAAACTATAAGTTTTTTCCCATTAAGTCCAAGATTTGCTAAAATGCTGATAGTGGGTAACCAACACGATTGTTTGCCATACATTGTTGCAATTGTTTCAGCCTTATCGGTTGGCGATCCGTTCATTACAGAAAGTGAGTTAGGCTTGGTTCAGCAGAAACAGAAGCAACCAGCTAATGGAAACACTGAAGATGATGATGACAGTGATGTGGAAAAGAAAGTTGAGGAGGAGGAATTCGACGATCCAGCAGAAACTGAAAGAAAGCGTAAACTTTTGACAAAATTCAATAATTCAAAATCTGTTTTCAATAAGCTAGACAAATACAGTGATGTGTTGAGGCTTTTGAGTGCGGTTTGTGCCTACGATCATGTGCCACAAGATAAAAAGTCCACATTTCTAAAAAATCAATTCCTAAGAGGCAAAGTTATGGAAGAGACTTATAAACTGAGAAAACAATTGATGTATATTGTGAAGTCGATCACAACCAAAGAAAATATTTCAAATGAAGTCACTGCTAAAGAGATGAAACTGGGAGTTCCATCCAAGTTACAAGTCAAACTGATCAAACAAATGGTATCAACTGGATTCGTGGATCAAATTGCAATCAGAGCTGATTTGATTGATCCCGATATCAAGATCACAGACCATACTAACATTATCAACATTCCATACAAGACACTACTACCGATATCAGACGACGGGTCAACTGAGTTTGTCTATATTCATCCATCGTCAATTCTCTGTAATATCGGTGAGATCCCACCAAACTACTTGGTATACCAGTCTATTTTTACAAGCTCTAACAAAAACAACATTGCATCAGCAACAGCACCAAAGGCAAGAATGAGGGCCTTGGTTGATATCACTCCAAAGGCACTGGGAAATGTGGCTAAAACCAGTGAGCTGATCACCTATTCAAAACCGTTAGGGTATCCATATGCACCTAAACTCATAAACTCCAGTAAGAGAACATGCTATGTTGTTCCAAGAATTGGAGCAGCCGTTGGCTCAGGGGGTGTTGGCTGGGATTTACCACCAATTCAGGTCACCCAAAATAGAGTTAATGGCCAGTGGGAAAATGAGCTGTAAATAGAATTCCGTTAAATGAGAGATCGTATTCCTAGCTGTAGTCAACAAAACCACCAATCACCTAATCATTACTGTCTCAGATGTCTATATAAAAAACATCAACTTGACTATCAGGCCGTGCAAGTTATTTCCGTTTTAGGAAGTATTTTTGCCTACATAAATTTTCAAATATTTTGAATTTTGAATAAAAATTATTGATTTTCAAAATAAAGCGTAAACAACAACAAAAGAAATATCCAAAACAGACAGTATGGGACATCCTAAAAGTAAGAAACTTGATCTAGAAGAAGATGTGTATTTGTAACTTAGAACTAACAAGTTGTAGTGAGTCCAGTGCTGCAGGAATTGATTCAAAATGTCAGCGTTATATTGAAAAAGTGAGTATCCACAGATCTGTGATTATACCCTCATAACTGAGAATAGAAGACTAACAGTGCTTCAGGGCTGATGAGAAAACACAGGTTTTGGAAGTAGGGATTCCACTGGACTTTGAAGAGCCAATACCAGCTTCTATCGCTAACTCATATAACCTACTAGATGAAAAACAGAGATCCAAGACCACAACGGTGACTGAAAGATTGGATTCGGCATACTATAAGTCCATTTACACGCTTTTCCACGACATCAAGCTGAGCTCTTACATCAAGCTTCAGGAAAATGAGATTGGATCAGCAACTTATGTTGATATTGATAATTTCTATAAATTTGCAACAGAACTAATATTGAGAGAGACCTATAGACTACACATTGATTTTGATCCGCCAACTCAGATACAGCAGCAAAAGAAACAGCAGCAGCCAACCACCAGATACTCAACAAGGCAATCAGCACAGAAGGGGGCTTCAGAATTAGACACAACAAGTTTTGGTGGGATGATTGCCCAGGATTTCATCAAAATCTCAACAAGTTACATTTCAGCCAACGCAGAAGCTTACTATATAATGACGCAAAACAACATGCCTTTATTTTCATCACTGAACCTCAAATCTGCGATTGACGATCGTGAAATTTCACTACCTGAACCCTTTCAGTCCACTAAAATTGTGCCACAAAACGGTTCTGTTCTTTCAAATAACTTAGGCTTTATTTCCACACCATCAAACCGTATTCCACAGCCGAGCTTACAGCCGTTCGAGATCATGAGTAACTTTTTGCACCCAAATTGGTATTCACTACCAACTGTCCAGTGGTTGAAATACAGTGATCTGCAATCGTTTGCGCCAGCAGTAGACCAACATACTTTGGTTGTTAATTTGATAGATAAGGGACGTCTTTGGTTGCAGCATATTGGATACACAAAGTTTTTCAAAGAGTTTGGGAATGCCACCACCACCAGTAATGATATTGAAATGGATACTGCTAATAACAGTAACAATGCTAGTAATACTAATGAAGATGAGGCTGAGGAAGATGAAGATGAGGACAACGATGATGAAGATGAAGATAAAGACAAAAAGAAAAAGACGAAGTTGGCTTCAGAAGAGCCTGTTATATCTGTGAATTCCAAAAATCCTATAAACCTGGACAATTTATATGAATGGCACCCATCACATATAATTGACGATGATGAAATTGAAGCTTTTGAGAACGGAACAGAATCTGAACTGGTTAATAAGTTGCTTCTTGAGTTGAGTGAATTAAAGACACAGAGGGAAGTGAAATCATTTGGAGGATCAGCAGAACCTTCGGAAGAAGAAAGAGGACTTTACTTTAAAATTCAGAGACTTCTCAGAGAGATGATTCTTGCCTCAGATACAAAACCAGCATATGAACTTTCAAATAACTTGCCGATTTTACAAACAAATTATTCAGGTACATTACCAATTCCTGCTGCAACAACCAGCATCCCAAAGAGAAAAGTTTACCAAAAGAGAAGATAATCAAACAACTGACAAATCATTATTAATAACTATATGATAATAAATAACTTAAAAATGTACATCCTTCCCTAAGAAAAATGAAACAACTAAGAATGTGTTCAAAGTCCCAATTGTAAACCAAGTGAATATAGCTAAAACAGCTGTTAATCTGTTGTTACTGAAATCAACATATCTCTTGCCATCAACCACGACATATTTTTGTTCAACTAGTTTTCTGTGATGGTCATCATCACTAACACTGCCATAACTGTTCAAACTCGTGTTTGGTGAAACTGAGTCAGCATCGTTGTCACCATGCAACAATGTGGTTTCAGCATCTTCCTCATTGACTTCAACCATCATGTGTTTTCTTGAACATGTAAAGTAAATCAATGGAGCTGACACCAGGGGTAAGATCAATGATAGTATAACCTGTGAAAAATTCAAAATGTCAGCAATTCCCTTACGGCCCATTAAAAACGTCACTGCAATACAAGGTACAATTGCGATGGATCTGGTGATAATTCTTCTTAACCATGGTTTGACTGACCAGTTAAGGAACCCTTCTGAGACAATCTGGCCTGCCATTGTGCAGACAATACCGGCACTTTGACCAGAAAACAACATTGCACAGGCAAATATCATTCCAGCAGCTGGCGAGAGATATCTTGACAACATCTCATAGATTGATAGCAAGTCAGCATCATCAGCATCACTTCTACCAAACAAGGTTGAGCCTGCCACTATTAAGATTGATGAATTCAAGAAAGTTGCAATCAAAATTAATGAAATTATTAATTCTGCATAGGAGTAATTGAGGCAGTACTTAATTGATGCTAATGAGTGTTTTTCTGGGTTGTTCAGATTACCTTTCTTGCCATTTTTTATATCGTAATCAATCAATCTTGACTGAACTAGTGATGAACCCAAATAAAGTGAATGTGGCATAACAGTTGCGCCTAAAATTCCTAGTGACAGGTATAGGCCTTTTTCCTCGGTCAATGCCTTGGAGGGAAAGAACCCTTCAAACACTAGCCACTTGTTTGGTATTGAGACTTTGAAGAGCTCGAGGACAAAGCAACCCAAAGTGGAAAAGACAAAAATCCCAACAAATAGTTCGAATGTCCGAACGTTTCTCATTGAATTGGATTCAGGTTTATATGCAAGTAATACTATCAACACGTCCAGCACGGTCAACAGAACCCCAATATGTAGGGGAATTTTGAATAAGATTTCTAATGCAATTGCAGTGCCAACAACTTCTGCTAAGTCTGTAGCTATTATAGCAACTTCTGCGAAAAAGTATACTGTAACATTCAGCCACTTTGGTAAGCTTTTCCTGCACATCTGTGCTAGATCCATTCCTGTGACTGACCCAAGCTTGATACACAAGCTCTGTAGCAAGATTGCAAACAGATTCGCCATGAAGATTGAGAAGAGCAGTTTGTACTGATAATTTGCTCCGCCTGCAACCGCAGTAGAATAGTTACCTGGATCCATATACCCAACCGACACCATTATACCAGGGCCTATGAAGCTCATGTACTTTCTAAGTACCGATTTCAACTGGGTGAGACTCATCATGGTGTGCAGAGTTTTCCCTATTATCTCTCGTATTCGTATTTTCTCTCTATGGTGTGATAACGCAACTTCTAAGCTGCTCCCTTAAACGATAAAACAATGAAACCAAATCCAAACCCAAATCGAACTTCTGTTTGACACAAAGATGAAAAAAAGACTTAAATACGACGAGTCCCAAACACAAGTGCTAAAATTTGTCAATTCTCTGCTTGAAATACAAATTTGACTTTAAGTAAAATGGACTGTAGAGGTTTTGGGGGTTTTCGTTACTTATTTTGTATGTAAGAATGAGAATAATTTGCTTGCTAAGCGGCAGAAACCGCGATTTTCGGTCCCAGAAGTGAGCTTCTGCTGGCTCATGGTGGCAGCAGCACTCCAGAAGCTCAATATTGCATAGATCACTGAAATCACAGGCTCTCTGATCTGAAGCAGGTTGACTTTTATTGCTTTGCGGCGCTTACCATTTTGACTGCGGCGCGTACCATTCTGCGTGCCCCTAACCATAAATCCGAAATGTAAACAAATAACATTACGTAATGCTAAAATTATTTTTTACAAAAAATCAACAAAGCGCAAAAGAGCACCGTTTCACCAACCGCTTAGGCCCAAAAGAACCAGTACAGACGGCGCTTGCACTGAACAATGGAGCGCTCTAGACGCAAGAGACTCAGCGAGCTGTATGGCGAGCCGGTATCGCAGCTGCGGACCCCAGATACACTCCGCAGAAGGATCATGGAGAACAATATCAAGCTGAACAAGCTTAGTGGCCGCGGCGACCTAGGCAACAGGCTAGACGACTTGGCAGACCATGCCCCAGCACACACACACACATATACGCACGGCAAGCGCAGGAGCCAGCAGAAACAGCCACTGATCCCAGACTCCGTGCTGGATCTAAGCTTTCAGAGGGCGGTGGCTATCACTCTGTTTGCTATTATACAAGGTTACAAACTATACGACCTCATCATTTTAAAGACAGACGCGCCAATCTCAATCTCAATTGGCTTGTTCTCAAACAAGTTCAACTTCCTAGTGAAATACGTGTTTTTTGATACTGCATTCCTATACTTTTTACCATCATTCAAAATACCTTCATTATCATTTAAGCAGCCAATTGTCTACTTGCAGATCATCCTACTTATACTGCTTAACGTGTTCTTAGCAACCGAAAGAACCGTCCCTTTTGTTTCCATCCTACTCTCAATTTGGAAAACTTTCAACGCAAAAGATGTAACAATTCTAGGAACTTCATCAAAACTGGAAAAATATAACCCAAAAAAACACTTCAAAGGATCTCACACAATCAAGATCTTGCCTGAAAACACAGCCTACTTGAACCCATTTGGGGATAGCTTCTGCCTAATTGAAGGCGTGACAAAATACCAGGTCGATGTTCCTGTCAGATTCAATTCAACTTCTGATATCGACTTTATTCAACTAAGATACACAGATCTGGAAACAAACACACCAACATTATTGAACTTTACCAAGAAGTCAATTAAAAAATTTAACCATAAAAATATAAATAACTACTACCTTAAAGACTCGATTAATGGTCCAAATATCAATTACCTGAACATACCAATTACAAAACCAGGTTTTTACGAAATTACACAAGTATTGGATTCAAAGCATTTGGGTTTAAGAAACTACAGATCTCAATTATTTGTTCCTTATTGTCCAACCGCTTATATCAATGATGTTGAGAACTTAAAAAATGCAAAATGCTTGAATGATTTTGATAAGATTAAGTTCACCATCAATGGTGTTCCTCCATTAACTCTCAAGTACAAAAAGTTGATAAATAACAACATCCAAACTTTCTACGATCAGTCTCTGCAACCTGAATTTTTTGAAAGTCCATTGTTAGGAAACTCAAATTTCCTAACAAAAGATCAAATTGGTGACTTGAGCTGGTTATCGAAAAAATCAGTTGAGGTTGAGTTGTCAAATCCTATCAAACAAATTGGTGATCATAGTTATAAGATTGAAGAAATCATTGATGGTTTAGGTAATCTGGTTAATTTCACCTCAACTTTAAAAGATGATGATTCTCTATTCAAAAAATATAACTTGATGCATACTTTCAGATCATATGATTTACCAAAAGTTGAATTGCAAGAGAAAGTTGATACAAATGCCAAAACTAAAAAGGCGATTGTTTTCAATGTTGAGAAACTAGATTCGAATTACGGTCCATATGAAGCAACTTTTAAGTTTACTGGAGAAAATGAAGGAGTTTCCAACACTTTCAAATATATCTTCCACAATTCTGGTGATTATTTCCCTATTGAAACTCCAGGTACCTATACTTTGGAATCTGTTAAATCAAAACATTGTCCTGGTATTATCAATGGTCGTTCAGTAATTTCTGCATCAATGCCAGTTGTTCCACAGCTAAATATAAGTTCTTCATCAATTACGGATCCTTGTGTTGGTCAAGTTGGTTCTGACTTTGATTTAACTTTTATTGGTACTCCACCATTCACATTCCAAACACTTATTTATTATACTGACAAGACTGGTGAAAAAGTTATCAAAGAAAATAAGCATATAGTCTCCCAAGGTACCAGATATAACTTTAAATATGATCCAAAAGTGGAGGGTGATTATGAAATTGTGTTCACTAGTCTGAAAGATAGTTTATATCAAGAACCAATTGAGTTATCACCACAATCCAATTTTTCATTTAAAACAACTATGAGAGTCAAACCAAACGCAGAGATATCTCAAGTATCAACTAGAAAGTCACTATGTTTGGGATCGGAAGGTGTTGTGCCAGTTCATTTTAAAGGTGAGCCACCATACACTTTACAGTATGAAATCATTGAAACTTTAACAAGTAAGAGAATTCCATATAAAATTGATGGAATAGATAGCGACAAATATAACCTAATCACACCAACTTTTAACATTGGAGGTGATTATATTGTGTCATTAACCAGCGTCCAAGATAAATCTGGTTGCTTGGTCAAACTTAGTGGATCAGATGCAAAATTAACAGTTAGAAGAGAAGTTCCATCAATTGCATTTACACCATTGGACGAAATTAACGAAGTCAGAATTAAAGATGGTGAAATAGCAAGATTACCTGTTAGACTAATAGGTGAAGGTAGTTTTGTTGTTGAGTATGATTACTATGATCAACAGGGAGTATTAATGCAATCATTCAAGAAGACATTAATGAATCATCATAAGGCTGAACTGGATGTTGATAAAGAAGGCACATATGTGCTTAAATCGGGCAAAGATTCTTATTGTGAAGGTAAAGTTGATCCAAGCGCCAATGTTTTCAAAGTCTCGTATTTTGATAAGCCATATTTGAAAATAAATCAACATTCTAAAGTCAGCGCTATTGATGAATTTACGTTCAAGAAAAACAATATCTGTCAGCACCACAAGGACTCAATTGATTTAACTTTATATGGATCTCCACCATTCATTGTTGAATATACTTCAGTTGATCCAACTGGTCACAGAAGTACAGAATCATTGTCCACATCATCAAAATATGCATCAATTTTATTCAAAAATGACAAAAATGGTCAATATAAATACTTTGTCAACGGAATCTATGACTCAATTTACTCTAAAGAAGACTTGAATAAAATCCAATACTCACCAAAGCAAGTTAAAATTGAACAATTTGTTGATTCATCACCAAATGGTATATTCAAACACAGGAGAAAATCATATAGAACATGCTCACTGAATCTGCATGATGAAAGCTTGCTGGAGTCAATAATACTAAACCTTGAAGGAAATTCACCATATTCAATCACATTTGAAATATTCCATGAAAGTAGCTCAAAATCAGATTTCGTAACACTAAATAAAGTTGAGTCCAAGGGTGATTTGAAAGCACTATACAAGGGATTGAAACTGGGTAACCATATAATTACAATTGTCAAGATAACTGACTCGAATGGTTGTATTCAAGAGAATTTCCCAGAAGATAACTATATTTCCATTTCAATAACTGACTTCCCTAAGATAACACAATTGGAAACCAATGTCAACTATTGTGAAGGTGATCGTGTTGGATATCAACTAATTGGTACGCCACCATTCTCAATTGTTTATGAATTTAATGGAATCAAACTGAAAACTGTTGAACATTCCTCGCAGTTTGTTAGATTGGCTTCGGATGCAGGTGTTATCTCAATTGATTCACTAAAGGACTCGTCATCAAATTGCGTTGTTGACTTTAATAAACCAGAGAACGCAGAAGAGGGTAAGAAGCTGGCTATTACAGTTCATCCAATTCCATCAGTTGAGGTCAGTCAAGGAGACTCGTTGGTGCAAGATATCCATGAAGGAGACCAAGCAGAGGTTATCTTCTCGTTTGAAGGTACACCACCTTTCCAGTTGACTTACATCAGAATAGAAGACGTTGAAGTTAAGGGTAAAACAAGATCTCATATAGTTGAGACCCACACAGTCAAGGATATCTACGCTTACGAGTATCGCGTGGTGACCAGCCTGCAAGGTACTTACGAGGCCATCGAGGTGTCTGACGTGTACTGTGTGGCAAGAAATGAATAGATAGAAATGATGATGTACACTAGTTAGTTTAACTATATAACTAATAATAAAAAGTCTTTAATTCAATGCGGACAGTTTCCTATTGGGGTAATAGCTGTCTGGCAATTGCCGAAAATGTGCGCCATCAACAAAATAAAGTGCGCCTTTTGGGACCTTGGAGAATTTTGGAAGTTAATTATTTTGAGCAGGGTGGATTAGTCAGTAGGTATAGCAGCTAGTTGGAAACTGCTTTCAGATATAGTTTGGTACCTACAGCTGCGGCTGTCTGGTGCTCATTGCTTGGTTACTGAGCAGTAATATCGCTGTTGCCATGGTTAAGGTGTCCGTTTTAGGAAACCTCGGAATTGCCTGCGGGTCGGAATTCTCTTTTCGTCAGACAGTCGTCTCTTGAGGTTCAAGACCACCAATTTAGCTGCCTGAAGCCTTGACTATGGGTCTACAGCTGGGACTAGGCTATTTTGGTGTGATAAATTATCAATGTAGATTAACTCAATTAGTGAAAGGCTTTAGTCAACAGCAGTGTGGTCTTTGCTGGAGCTGTTGTGCTGTGTAGGAAGAACTTCAACTAAGTGTGCTGAATGCTCATGCTGGTGATTTGTGATACTTTGCAACATTTCTAGTTAGTGGGCTAGAACAGTATTTGCAGTTCCTGACTATGGTAGTCACCTACTGTATTTCTTCAGGTTCAAAGGGTGTACTACAGCTACAGCATTAAGGTCATCAAGGTTTACTTCAGTTGTACAGCCGTTGATTTAGTTAGTTAGTACTTTTCTGCAGCCCCACTGAAATGCATCAAGATTGAGCTATACAATGTGAGATGGCTAGCTGTAGAAGACAAAACAAAGCACTCGAATACATACTTTATGTAACCTTCCCATCATGTATTTCTTCTCGGGATAAGTAGTGAGCAAAAACATCTCAGGATGAGACAAATTCCAGCTAAAGCATAAACAGCCCAAACTGCTTGAATGTTTCCTTTTTCTTTCATATCAAGCAAAAAATGGTCTCAGTCAGCAAGATATGCACTGTGCTAATAACAACCGTGGCATCAGCAGCTGGATTTTTCAGTGATGAGGTGTATGAAGAGTTCAGAGACATTGTCAACTATGCAAAGGTAAGCTACTGCTCGGGATATGGCAATTTTGGGCTAGGAAAACTGGCAAAGTCCTGTCCTAAGATGAAATTCTGTAATGAAAATGCTGATGATATTGAAATCATTGGCACAGTGAAACCATCACTGATTAATAAAGAGATTTCCGGTGATGCGTTTGTTGCTCTGAAGAAGGACAGCAAGCGGGTTTATGTCGCTTTCAGAGGCACAAATTCAATTGGCGACAGCATAACCGATGTCAACTCGTTTTACTGCTCATATAGTTCAATATTGGACAACGACATTGATGTTGATTTCCATGCTTCTACCAAGTATGATGAGAGTGCAAAGTTCAGGAGTAAGCTGCAGCAGTATGACCAAGTTTGTGAGAATTGCAAAGTTCATTGTGGGGTGTATTTGGCCATGAATAAGTTTCTTCATGAAATTGATGACACTATCAGATCCTTCATTGAAGAAGGGTACCAACTGTTTGTCACTGGGCATTCTCTGGGAGGAGGTTATGCCACACTGGCGGGACTTGAGTTTTTGCAACAGGGCTATAATCCAATAGTTGTCACTTTTGGGTCAATGAAGATCAGTAACTTGGAATTGAGTCGGCACATCGATAAAATGTTTGAAACAGAGACAAACAGCCATCTAATATCCCAGGGAGCACCCTTACCAGTTCCTTCACTTAGCAGAATTTATCAAAAAGATGACCTCATCCCATTACAGCCAGCCATCCCGAAATATTACCACAGTGGGTTAGTGTTTGAAATCAGTAAATTAGCATTGCCACACAGAAAAGTTGACATTGAGTTCAAACCCCACTCAAGTAATCCAGAACCGATAGTTGCAACGTCTAATTACACTACCAATACTGCATGGCTGTATGCACATACGCATTTGTTAGTGAGGTTGAGTTGGCCCTGTAATGACTGGACCTTCTAGGTTTATCTGATTGAGAACTTATCGGTTGTTGTAATATATTTAACCCCTTTGAACGGTGTGATATTCTGTAAGCCCTTATTGACTTTGATTGTGGAGACTCTGATTCCACTAGGTAAACTGCCTCTATTTGAGTAGGAGATTGAAATATTCTCCGGAAAGTCAATATCCAACACTTTTTCTGGTGCTTCTTCTTCTTCTGGTAGCTCCATTGCTCCTCTGAAAACCGCAGTAATCCCTAAAGGCGTCTCAACATCAAAATTCCAAATGTTTTTACCGTTTGACTTGATCTGAAAATCCCCGTGACTTAGTCTCAAAATCTTGAATTTTAAGTCCTTGAAATCAATTTCAACCTTCAAGTTATCGATTTTCGTGGTGTAGGATGATAGGTTGATCTGCAGTGAGATCTCAAACTCGTTTTTCTTTGAACCTAGTTTTTTCTTATAAAATGGCTGGACCAGTCCATAATTCTTCATGATTAGGTTGTTTTTATATAGATCCAAATCAACATAGTACTCCATTATTTTGGTTCTTCCATCTGGTGGAACAAAAACTAGTAGTTTGTCTTTCTCCCAGCGTGCTTTATTAATGCATCTATGGAACCCGGGCACGCCTAGATTATGACCGTTCAAATTCAGATCCAAGTAAATCTCCGGAACACCAGATAGGTGTGATGTGAAATCAACTGTGCCGACTATACATGCGGTTATTGGTACCAGTCGGTCGCTGTCGACAAAGATGTTTTTCTGGTCCTTCTTGTTTCTACTCTTCTTGGGCTTCTCAAAGGACAGTATAAGGCTGATCTTTTCCACGATATCAACAAACAGTTCATTTTTAGTGTATCTGAGGTTGCTGGATCTCCAGGGATAGTCAGAGTTCAGCGATGCGCTGCTTCCATTGGTGTTGAAGCTGTGACGGCTCTCCCATCTGAAGTCATCGGAATTGGAGGTGGAGTTTAGGCTCAAATTGGAGGCCTGGAAGGACTTGGTGAGCTCATTGGTGGTTGAGATCAGTTTCGAGCCCAGCGAGGTCTTCACGGGTATGAGCTTTTTCAGCAGGTTGTTGTCGGTGATATAAGGGTGCCCAGCTTCCAGAAACTCTTGCAGGATATTGGAGAGGGTGTCTATGTTGTTCTTGATCTTGAAAATGGTCAATGGGTACTCAAAGTACGAGTTCAGAAAGTCATACAGGCTGTTTATGACATTGAATATTATGACTGGGTTTTCGATGAATTCCGAGTTCTTGAACGTGTTCTTAGCAGCCTTATCATCGCTATTCTCGCTCTCCTGGATCGACTCGTAGTCGTCGTCTATTGACTTGAGCTTAAACTCTTTTTCGCTAGGCTCGTCCTTGTTGACAACTTCAACCAGTGTGTAAAATACCAGGTTGCTGAAATCCGACTTCAGCACCTTGTGGTTTTTGGATATCTCAATAACATAATCATTCTCCAGGGGCTTCAGGCCCTGGATGGAGGCAATCACAATCTTGAAAGTAGGTACTGAGGACGACGTTGAGTACTCGAATATCAAATTGCTGTGGGCGGGTCAGGTTAGCGTTTGACCAGCTATGGCAGACCAAAAGTACTCACTTCTTGTCGTCTGTGATGTACAGCCCAACAATGGACAGCATTTTCCGCTCTTTTACTTTGTCTTGTTGTTTATTTAAAGTCTAAAAAGTGTTCAACAATATAAAAAAAACACAAAAACATGTACAAATTAGGTTTTAAAAACATCTACAAACTGAGCTTTAAACTATTAATTTTTTCATTTATCAAAAGCAACTTGTATACAAAAAGACTCATTCAGACTGAGCCTATTTATCAGATTCTACTGACTTATTTTCGTTTAGATGGATTGGGACTTTGTCAGCGAAGGAAGAGGAGGATGCCATTTCGTTTTCTCTCTCTTTATCCTCTTCAATCTCTTCGTCGATGAGCTCTCCCAAGTCAATGTCCAGCTCTCTGGCAACCTTCTCCTCGACATTCTTGATGTCCATCAGTCCGTAGACCGAGATGGTGGCAAGACCAAGGACACCGGCAACACAGGAGAAGACAAACGCAACGTAACCTTTGGTGGTGAATCCAGATGGCAGGTTCTTCACCTGGACGTTTTCTCCAGTCAGGTCCAGGAAGTTTGAGTTACCGGCAGCATTGGCTGAGGTTGGAATACCCACGTTCTCACAGATGGAGGCGTGGTTCTCACTCAGTGTTTGGAATTTCTGAATTTCGAGTGGTGCTTCCACGAGAACAATAGCCAAACCTTGCTCCAAATGCCAGTCAATGTGACAATGGAAGAACCAAACACCCGGGTTGTCCGCTTTGAATCTCAGAACCATGTTGGACTGCTCACGAACATAAGCTGTGTCTCTCATAGCTGGGTATTCTGGGAAGTCGCTCATCTCCTCGGCATCGAATGGCAATGGGTCTGAGTCGTCGGATTGCGCTTCAGATCTGTGGATCAGCTGGAACACGTGTCCGTGTAGATGGAAAGGATGCTTACCGGTATCGTTGTTGTTGATAACAAGCTCGATAATGTCGTCTTTTTGCAAAACAATCGAGTGGGTGTTGGTACCGTACACGAGCTCGTTTGTGGCCAACTCGCCAGCTGACATTGCAGTCAGCAGTGTTGGAACTCTTGGCTGTGTGTAGGTGATGTTGTTGAAGAACGCGTAGTTGATACCGTTGTTCAGATTGTCCATGACAACATCAAGAGTCACGACTAAATCTGGGTCTTCATACAGCTCCACTTTGTCAACAGGAGTCAAGTAGATATCGTCCAGATAAGCATCATCGTCCAAAGAGTCAACGTAGTACTGGCCTGGTAACTCTGCATCTTTGTTATAGACCAAGTATGAGGTTGCATTTTCAACTAGAGGACCACACTTTGGTGCACAGTCCAACATACCGCTGTCAACAATTTGCATGATGGCAAAGTTCTTGGAGGTATCAGATTTGGTCTTTAGTAAGAAAGTGTAACGCTGAGCAACTGTAATGTAAATCATGTCGGTTGTGTTCTTCTCAACTGGCACACCATCGATTTCAATAACTTCCATTTCGTGATCTTCGATGAAGAAATAGTATGACGTGAACCCACCAACGTTGACCAGTCTCACCATATAGGTAGTGTCAGGCTGAACCTCCCATGTAAGATTTCTGGTGTTGTTCAATAAGAAATTATCAGGAATTGGTTCAGCACCAGTTGGATTGTATAAACTCAAAAATGATGGCAACAAGTCATAGGAGGTATCGTGATACCACTCGGTTAAACTGATAGAAAGTGCCTCATCGTAGTCAACACCTTGCTTGTATGGATAGTCTTTGTCGTTAATGATGAACAAACCTCTCATACCATCAAGATACTGAGATTGTGAATGTGAGTGGTACCAGTACGAACCGTGTTGGTCAGGAACTGTGAAATTATACACCATGGTTTGGTTAACACCGATTGGGCACTGAGTGACTAACTCTGGGCCATCATACTGCGACGTGTTGTGCTGGAAAATACCGTGGAAATGCAGTGAGGTATTGTGATCTGGGAATCCGTTGGTCAGGTACACGACAACTCTGTCACCTTTGTTGACAGTAACATCTGGCCATGGGAATTCCCCATTACAGGTGATCACCTGTCTTTCTTTGTTACCATCAGGATTGGCTGTACCGTATCCAGTAGTCCAGTGGAAGGTATGGGTCTCTGCCTTAACTAAAGATAATAAACTGACTGCGGCAGTTATTGCTAGAGATTTAAAGCCAACCATTTTTGCCTTTTTTTTGTTTAATCAATTGATTTGCTCTGTCGCAATAAACAAACAAGGCCAGTTAAGCAAATTAATCTTTAAATGGGTTTTTTTGCTCAATAAGCAGCAGCTGGTTTAACTTAAATATTAATTCATTATTGGGTGTATTTTTCACTTATTTTTTTCATCTAGTCTCCGCTGCAGGTTCCTGCACGCCATGAGACCCGCTTAGGGTTTCATGTGCGTTGATTGGCTGCTTAAAATGGGTGAAATGGGTTCAGCTGAGCGTGAGCTGGCTTGTGTTGAAGGTTGTGCGGTGCGCCTTTGCACTTACCCTCAGCTCACAGCCGGCAACCTGCCGGCAACCTGCCGGCCACAGACTACGTGCACTCACAGCAAAATTACACTCTTTCATAAATCACAGATTAATCAGATAATTTTTTCAGAGACTAAACGTCCAACAAACCTGCATAACGGGACTAGCGCGGGACTTTTTTTGCCCAGAGTGCCAGGTGCCAAGGTCACTTTTTTAAGCTTGTTTTCCAACGGTTGAACAATCGTGTAGATCAGTCGTCAGAGCTGCTGCAACAGCACAAGAACGCCTCGGCATAGATGTTTACGAGCTCAGCACCGCTGCTTGCTTCAAACTCGGGCTGCAAAAGTCCCACTACAGCACCCAGAGACGAGCACAGAACGGCCCCGTCCAGAACTTAATCTTTTTAATCAAGTCTGATCAATCAGATAACTTTAATTAATTAATTAACAAATGGGTCTGGGAGTCGCCCTCCTGCATAACTAGCTGATTCTTTAGACAACCAAGCTCAAACCCATTGCTTTTACTGGCTAGAATTTAGTACAAGCCCCCGGTGCCCCAACGGCTTCGATTTACCTACTATTCACTGGCTATCTCACTCCCCTAAATAGCAGGTTGCCCTTTTGGGTCCGCAAATTTTTTCCAGTACAAGTTGAGATTCGTCTCCGTGTTACGCCGTTGCTTACCTTGCGCCTATGTAAGTGCAATGTCAGCTTAGCTTGTTATTATATAATCTTACATCCAGCAAGAATATTTTGGGTTTTTTTTCTTTTTTGTTGTAATTGTTGGATTTTGACTTATAGAAATGTCGAATATCAGGAATCTCAAGCTGAACAATGTGCTCAAGTCCTTGCAGACGTCTGTGCAGGGTGTGCTGATCAAGCAGGGTGTGCTGGAGGCTTCCTCAGGTGGTGCCAATGCTTTCAAGAGCGCCAGCAGCACCAAAAACGGCAGCAATGACAGTTGTGACAGCACCTCATCGGTGTCAAACTACAAGAGATCCACTGCCCCAACGGCCCTGCCTATAATGGAAATCATCAAGCAGTGCACATCGCTATTTCCTCTATCTGTGAAACAGTCCTTCAAGGATTTCAACACAAGAGACGACCTGGAATCCTCACAGATCAAACTGCTAGAAACACTGCCATTCTTCAACCAGTATCACAACAACAAAAAGGGAGAAATCATAAAAACACAGCTGAATGACGGAACCATCATAAACGAATTCTGCATCAAGCATATAGACGTTTCAGTTGAAGACAAAAACCTAAACCATCTGATTTTCATCCATGGTTATGGAGCGAGGCCTAGGCTTCATGATTAAAAATTTTGATGCTATAAGCAACAATCCAAACTGGTGTGTCCATGCTATAGACTTGAAAGGTTATGGACTGTCCTCAAGACCTAAATTTGACAAAAAGGTTTCAATCAATGAGTTCTTTATCGACTCCATTGAAGAGTGGAGAATCAAACGAGGACTAACCAACAACAGAAACCTGGTATGCTCTCACTCACTGGGCTCATACATTAGCTTGCTGTACAATTTCAAGTACCCAGACACTATAAAGAAACTGTTGTTGGTTTCTCCTGCAGGAATTTATTCACCACCAGACATGCAACTGAACATTCCAAAGTGGTTCTGTTACCTATGGGAAAACCTCAACATCTCTCCATTCATACCAATCAGACTATCGGGGCCTTTTGGCTCACTAATTGCCTCTGGCTGGACTTTCAGAAGATTTGCAAAATTATCCAAGCTTGAGCAATCTCTGCTCCACGATTATGCATACAAAATCTTCAATAAAAGAGGCTCAGGTGAATACTACATGTATGAAATATTATCACCAGGAGCCATAGCTAAAAAACCTTTACTGAGTCAGATCCATAAAGTTAACTGTGATACCCACTGGAGTTTTGGTGATGAAGATTGGATACCAAAAGAGTCTGGTTTAAAAAGCTGTGAAATCATAAAAGAGAAAACTAACTTCAATTCAGAGTTTAAAATATTCAAAAATGCTGGTCACCATATTTATTTGGATAATATAACTGATTTCAACAACTTCTTAATCAGTGAAATGGAGAACTTTGAAAAAAAGTATTGATAATAAAAAGTAAATAATTAATTAATGATAGATGAATGATATATCGTAGTGGTTGCTGTTAAACTAGTTGTCAAGTATTTTATTTTGTTTCGAGAACAAAAAAAATTGTTTTAGGTTAAGCTTGTAACTTTTGAAATTGTACTACCCGAGAAACCCACATCCAATTAAACTAGTAACCAAAACTGTTAAACTACAACTAACAAACATAATAAAGTCGTAAATAGATGCAAAAATAAATAAAACTCAAATAGAAATAACTATATAGTATATTATAAAAACTCGAACTGATAGTAAAAAATAATACAAAAAGAACAAAAAACGTCAACACACAACATACAAAATCAACTTCAACATCAACATCATTAATTGATTTACACCTAGTTATTAGCCTCTTGGTAAGCTTTTTCAACTTGCTCTTTGTTTTCATTTAAGATCTTCTTTCTTTGTAATTTTTGAGCAGAAGTGACAAAACCATTTTGTGGGGTCCATTCTTCTTCAACTAAAACAACATTTGCTAGCAATTCAATACCGGCCAAACCTTGTGATTTACCGGTTTCCAGAATAGATTTCAAGATTCTTGAGGTTAGTTTTTTATTGGTCAAAATGGTGGATAAATCTTCAACATCACTAGAGATTAGTTTTAGTTCTTTAGCCAATTCCAAAACGTTCTTTTCGTTTGGTACAATAATACCAATTGGTTTGGCTTTGTTTTCATCGGCATAACAACAAATGTTCAAAACGTAGGAGTTTGATCTGTAAATTGATTCCAATTTCTCCAAAGCAATATATTCACCATTGAGAGTCTTCACCAAGTTTTTCTTACGGTCAATGATTTTCAATTGACCAGTTGAGGTCCACTCACCAATATCACCGGTCTTGAACCAACCATCAACAATTGTTTCTTTGGTCAAATCATCCATTTTGAAGTAATGAGATGTGACTGGTGCACCTTTGATTAAGATTTCACCTTGGTTATCTTTTGCATAGTATCCTGCATCTGGAACATCAATCAATTTAACTTGAATAGATCCTGTAAGTTCTCCTTGAACGTTATATTCAAAGTGGTCTGGTGAAACAACGGTAGTGTTTGCAACAGTTTCAGTTAACCCATAACCGATTAACAATGGACACAACAAATTCGAGATGAATTGTTGAGTGTCTTTTGAGATTGGGGAGCCTCCATTCAAACTGTAACGTAATCTACCACCAGTTGCAGCTTTAACTTTCTTAAAAATGATATGGTCAATTAAAAATGTTGAGCCAGGAATTTTGAAGTTTGATAGTTTGTAGTTATAAGCGGCCCAGAACAGTTTTTGAGTGAATGAAGGTTGTTTGGCAATTTGGCCCAAAATTCCCTTTTTCAATTGCTCCCACACAGCTGCAACACCAACCATGATAGTTGGTTCGAATGCTTTGATATCACCCACACAGTTTCTGGTTGAGATATCTGATAGCGTTTTAACGTTGGCATAACCAACAACACCACCCCAGTAAAATGAAATCAATTCAAACACCAACTCGAAAATATGAGCTAATGGTAAAAATGCAATAATACGATCTTTGTCATTAACAATACCACGATGGACAACAAATGAAACACCAGCAATACCGGAAACAATATTTGCATGAGTCAAGACAACCCCCTTTGGATCACCTGTTGATCCCGAAGTGTACATGATACAGGAAACATCCTGTGCTTTTGGAGGGTGTGTGCTAATTGATTCATCATTTTTACCTAATTCAACAACTTGGTTAATAGAAAAGATTTTGATGTCAGGTCTGATTTTCAAGATGTCATCAACAGCCTTTTTGGCATTTGAGTAGAGTTCACCGTTCTGTCTTTTGTCTGATGCATCGATATCTTCGGAATGAATGATGAATTTGACATCGGTTGCTGTTTTCAGAGGATTGATCAAGTTTTGTAGTAGAGCATTATCGGTAAACACAGCTTTTGAGCTTGTTTGAGTCAGTGAGACGGTTAGCCCACGCTCACCCAAGGTGTCGTAAGCAGTAACAACTGGAATTGCTTGGGTTTGTGCGGCTAAAAAGGTTTTCATCCATTTGTGAGAGGTGGATGCAAAAATATGTAAATTGTCAACACCGGAATGGTTCAAGCCTAAGGACACCAAACCTCTACCGTACTCGTGAACAAACTTGAGCACCTGGTTGTAAGTCTCATATTTGTAATCCGACAGCTCGTAATACAACCAGTTCTTATCAACCATCTGCTCCTCTCCGTCAATAATCTTTTTGACTTTTTTGGTCTCTTGGTGAATCTCAATGATGTCTCTGTGAGCCATACCAGGCTTGTTGCCTCCTTTTTCGAATGCCTCAAGCAAAAACTCGTAAACTGTGTTGGATTTGTAGCCAACTGGTCTACTGATAGGATCTTGTGAGCCCAATCTTGCGTTCTTTCTTGGTGCTGTTTCACCTGGTTTGGCTTCTCCACATGGAATATTAACTAAACCCATTTTGTCTTGCTTTTCTAATCTTCCCTTTCACTATAGTTACAGCGGTATTATAGTCAAGTGCTATAACTATAATAATATTTGTATAAAGTGGCAAATAAATTTAAAAAGGTGAAAGGAAATTTGCATTGTTATGTTTCTTTTTTTTTATTTTTATTTTTTTTTTCCCTACGTTAAGAGAAATTTGACTAATGCATGTCGAGGAGAAGCTGTTTTTTTGCTGCATTCTACAGAATTCTAGTGACTTTCTTTCTAAGCAACAAAATGAGAAAATTGACGTAGCCAATATAAATCAGGAAACTAAAACCGTGACAAAGTCAAGCAGAAATTAGTCATTTACCAGCATTTTGTGTCTGGCATAATAAAAGCGGTGATACAAAATTGCGACAGACGTTAAATTTGACACAAAAAAGTGTCTTGTTTCTTTTGATGGGCTGCTGCTCATCATTGTAGAGCCCACTGAAAAAGTTGTTGAAACTCAACGGGTATTTGTGTCTTGAGCGAGAAATGGATCAGCCTTTTAGACAATTTTGGTGAGGATTATTTTTTTGCACAGAGCTAAAAAGCGTTCTGGACTGCATATTTTCTTCTGCAGGTTTTAAATCTAACACTACGGCTACCCGTCAAGCTTCACTAGATGTGTGCTGTTTCACGTGGTGCTGACCCATCACTCATTTTCTACAACTGTTTGGCCATCAACTCACCACCACCTGTGTAGCTCGTTAGCGAGTTTGACGATGCATAATGTGACCGACGGTGCGTACAGCAGAAATTGTTGGGTAAAACTAAAACCAACAATTTATTACATCATTTTCCTTATCGCTCGCTGTCCGCAAACGGCAGCTGCCTATTTAGGCAGCTCAGGGCCCGATGAGTTCACGTGACAAACCGCGTGATTGCGCACGTGATATTTTTTTCTAAATTTTTTTGATTTTATAAAAAAAAACACAAAATTTACTTTGCTTACTGAAAACTTCATTTCAAGTCCAGCGGCCAGGTTAAAACAGATGCTCACGAACAGAAAGAGGCTCAGCGACGGCCTGACAGTTACGTCTAAGGTGTTTGTCAGATCCAGAGACGGAAACGCCACTAAAATAGTCAGAGAACATTACCTAAGAAACGATATTCCATGCCTTTCGTTGGCGTGTGAGAAATGCAAAGCCCTGCTGACCCCAAACATCAAGGGAGAGCTACAGAAATTTGTGCTCTCAAGAGACCCACTGAAACTGCCGCAAATCGGTGCTCACTATGTGGTTCTTGACACAAATATCATTCTCCAGGCTATTGACTTATTGGAAAATCCTTCAATTTTTTTCGATGTAATCATCCCACAAACCGTGCTGGAAGAAGTCAGAAACCAGAGTTTCCCTATATACACCAGACTCAGAACGCTGTGTAAGGACGATCTAAAAAGATTTATTGTGTTTCATAACGAGTTCAATGAGGCAACCTATACTCCAAAATTAAACAAAAATGAATTAATCAACGATAGAAACGACAGAGCTATTAGAAATGTCGTCAGCTGGTACTCATCCCATTTGCCTAATATTTCAACTATCCTACTAACAAATGACGTCGAGAATTATTCAAAGGCGAAATCAGAAAACTTGAAGGTCTTCAACCTTTCAGAATACATCGATTTGCTTCCAAACTCAAATGAGTTCAAAGACTTGCTACCAAATAACGAGCCATTTGTTAAAAAGAGCAGCGATGAAATTTTCTTTAGGGATTATTATTCAACTGCAAGATTAATGGGCGGATTGAAAAACGGTGTTTTGTATCAAGGAATTTTAAATATTTCTTCCTACAACTTCCTTGAAGGTGAAGTTTCAATCCCTTCTTTACCAAAACCTTTACTGATCCTTGGGTCTAATAACCTCAATAGATCATTTAATGGGGATTTGGTTGTGGTGGAGATTTTACCAAAAAAATTTTGGAAAAATCATTCAAACTTAATTTTAGATGAAGAGATTGTAAATGCCAATGACGATTTCAATCTAAATGAATCTATCAATTTAACCGATAAGGAGAAACAGTTGTTATTTAAAGACTCTTTAACCCATCAAAATGACTCAACTTCCAAATTACAACCTACTGCTAAAGTCGTTGGAATTATCAAAAGATCATGGAGATTTTATGTTGGACAAATTATTGAAAATTCAACTTCTACTTCAAAGACTAATTCATCAAAATTCTGTTTTGTTAAATTGATGGATAGAAGTTTACCAAGGGTCAAAATCTTGACTAAGCGTTCTAATGAACTGTTAGGTAAAAAAATTGTCGTTTCAATTGATTCATGGCCGAAAAACTCGAAATTCCCACTGGGACATTTTGTCAAGAACCTGGGAGAAAATGAGTCGATTCAAGCAGAAACTGAAGCCTTGTTATTGGAGCATGATGTTGAGTATGGACCTTTCTCAAAAGCAGTACTTAACTGTTTACCACCTGAAGGTGACAATTGGAAAGTCCCAGAAGACTTGAATGACCCAGAAGTCTTAATGAAAGACCCATTATTACCGAAAAGAAAAGATTATAGAGATAAGCTAGTTTGTTCAATCGATCCACCAAACTGTGTGGATATCGATGATGCGTTACATGCCAAACAGCTACCAAATGGGAACTTTGAAGTCGGTGTTCATATTGCAGATGTCACACATTTTGTCAAAGCTGGTACTCCTTTAGATGCAGAAGGTGCGTCCAGAGGTACTTCTGTTTATTTGGTTGACAAGAGAATCGATATGTTACCAATGCTATTGGGTACAAATCTTTGTTCTTTGAAACCTTATGTTGAAAGATTTGCGTTCAGTGTTATCTGGGAATTAGATGCAGATGCTAATATCATCAATGTTGAATTCAACAAATCGATTATCAAATCGAGAGAGGCGTTTTCATATGAACAAGCCCAACTAAGAATTGACGATAAATCTCAACAGGATGAGCTAACAAAAGGCATGAGAATGTTGTTGAATTTATCTAAGAAATTGAAGCAGAAAAGATTGGATACTGGTGCATTGAATTTGGCAAGTCCAGAAGTTAAAGTTCACATGGACAGTGAAACTTCTGATCCAAATGAAGTTGAAATCAAGAAGTTGTTGGATACAAACTCACTGGTTGAAGAGTTCATGTTGTTAGCAAACATTTCTGTGGCCAGAAAGATTTATGCGGAGTTCCCACAAACAGCAATGTTGCGTCGTCACGCTGCACCACCATCAACTAATTTTGAAATATTGAATGATCAGTTAAGAGTTCGTAAGAACTTATCCATTTCACTAGAATCATCCAAATCGTTAGCAAGCTCTCTTGACGCTTGTATTGACCCACAAGATGAGTACTTCAACACTCTGGTGAGAATTCTATCTACAAGATGTATGATGAGTGCCGAGTATTTCAGTTCAGGCTCGTTCAGTTATCCAGAATTCACTCATTATGGGTTAGCAGTGGATATCTACACGCATTTCACCTCACCAATCCGTCGTTACTGTGACATTGTTGCACATAGACAGCTGGCAGCAGCAATAGGCTATGAGCCACTGAACTTATCGCACAGGGATAAGACCAAGATGGAGCTGATTTGCAAGAATATCAATAAGAGACACAAGAACGCACAGTTTGCTGGCAGAGCGTCAATCGAGTACTATGTGGGACAGATCATGAAGAACAACGAAAGTATCGAAGAGGGGTACATTATCAAGATCTTCAGCAATGGAATCGTGGTGCTGGTGCCTAAGTTTGGTATTGAGAGTTTGATCAAACTACAAGACCTCACCATGTTCAGTAACGATGTCAAGTTCAACGAGGAAGAGTACTCACTGGAATTCAAGCAGAACGACGGCTCATTCAGAAAAGTGTATGTGTTTGATAAGGTGCAGGTTGAGGTTAAGTCGATATTAGATAAAAGCCTGGGAAAACGTAAAGCTCAGCTGCTGCTCAAGTAGTTTGTTATGCTGCTCCAGTAGTTTGTTATGTTGCTTAAGTAGTTTGTTATGCTGCTCCAGTAGTTTGTTATGTTGCTTAAGTAGTTTGTTATGCTCCTTCAGTAGTTTGTTACATAGTTATTTAATACAGCTTGCAATGTAATCAATTTACTCAGAGAGTGTAAGTCAATTTTGGATGAAAGCCATAGCTAATTAGGTGTTATGTAGTTATTCGATACAATGGCTATGGAATTCAAGCAGCAAAGTGTATGTAGATAAGGTACAAGTGAGTTAAGTCTAGCGATAATTGGAGTCGGCACTGAAGGTCTGTGGTGTAGAGCTTCCTTTAAAAGTGAAGGACGGTAATAAGTATTTTCACATTAGCAAAGTGTCCTCTACTAGGCCCCACATAACAAAGTACTCTAACATCTATACCACTAACTTCACTTAACAAAACACCTCTAAGGGCCCCAACATCCCCGAACAAGAGGGTTTGGGAAAGCCGCTCTAGTTCATACATATTTCTTGATACTCTTTTTTTAAATGCTGGTGGTTCTTATATGGCTATTAAATAAAACTACAAGAGCTGCAGGTGGTTGATGAACCACCATACCTGCTCTAGTACTTACCATTATTTCTTGATACTCTTTTTTTAAATGCTGGTGGTTCTTATATGGCTATTAAATAAAACTACAAGAGCTGCAGGTGGTTGATGAACCACCATACCTGCTCTAGTACTTACCATCTATATAACTACTCGAGCTGTTATTCAATATAACGCTATGGTACTCAGATAGTTTTCATATATGAAATAATATAGTCATAGCTGCTGGTAGCTCTTGAATAGATATCTAGTGCAAAACTATCAGCTGGTAGCTCTTAAGTTATTCAATGCAAAACTATCAGCTGGTAGCTCTTAAGTTATTCAATGCAAAAACTAGCAGCTCTTAAGTTATTCAATGCAAAAACTAGCAGCTGGTAGCTCTTAAGTTATTCAATGCAAAACTATCAGCTGGTAGCTCTTAAGTTACTCAATGCAAAAACTAGCAGCTCTTAAGTTATTCAATGCAAAACTATCAGCTGTAGTCCTTACACATTTATATTCGAGTGATATACTCTGGTAGTAACAGCTGCTATAGCTACCCCGGTGCTTACAGTTATTTATATAACTACTCGAGCTGCTGGTAGTTGATACATATCTATATAACTGCTGTAGCTGCTGTTAATAGCTACTTGTAAAACTATAGCTGTATAACAACAGCAGTGCAAAGCCAGCAGAGTGATGAGTGGTTGGAGTGGCTAATGCTTCTTGACGACACCCGAAGCGTCGGATTTGGAGAGAATATACTTCTTATAGTCGTAGATGTCGCCACCAAACTTGTCAACGTGGCCGTTCTCGCTGACCCAGATCTCGTTGCACACCTGGTGGATGACGTTCACGTCGTGGCTCACCATGAGCACACCACCCTTGAAGTTCTTGAGCGCATCGCTCAGGGCGTCCAGACCTGCGGTATCCAGGTGATTCGAGGGTTCATCCAGGATCAGGATGTGAGGTGTGTTGAGACAGAGGGCAGCAAAGGCGACTCTGGACTTCTGACCCCCGGAGAGCAGCTGCATCTTGGTGAGGCCCAGGCTACCGGTGATACCAAAGGAGCCGAGATGGCGTCTGTACTCCTCGTCGTTCTTGCCCGGGTACTTGAAGCTGAGCCAGTCCACGGCGTTCATGTTGAGGTCCATGGAGTCGATGTGGTGCTGGGCAAAGTAGCCGATTCTCAGGCGCGGGTTCTTGGAGACATAGCCCTTGAGTGGGTGGAGGGTTTCCATGAGCAGTTTCAGCAGGGTGGTTTTACCACACCCGTTGGCACCCACGATGGCGATCCGCGAGTCCATCTGGATGTTGAGGTCCACGTTGTCGAGCAGCAGCTCGTGCGGGCTGTAGCCGAAGCTCACCTCCTTGAGCTGCAGCACAGGAGGACTGAGCTGGTCCGGGTCCGGGAACTTGAACGTGATGGTCTTGTCCTCCTCTGGGGGCTCGAGCTTGGGCAGCTTCTCGAGCTTCTTGATCCTGGACTGCGCCTCGGACGACTTGGCCGCATTGTACCGGAACTTGTCGATGAACTGCTGCAGGTGCTGTCTGTACGCCATCTGGTTCTCGTACTCCTTCACCTGGATCTTGCGTCTCTCCTCCTTGGTGGCGTAGAACGAGTCAAAGTTCGCCCCGCGGTAGTAGTCCAGCCGCTCGTTGTGCTGGTGGATGATGTCTGTGGCCACCTCGTTCAAAAAGGCCCGGTCGTGCGACACCACAATCACCGTGGCCGGGTATGTCTGCAGGTAGTTGGCCAGGTACGTGATCGAGGGCACGTCCAGCATGTTGGACGGCTCGTCCAGCAGCAGCAGGTCCGGGCACGTGAACAGGGCCCGCGCCAGCGACAGCCGCATTCTCCAACCACCGGAAAACGAGTTGGTGGGCTTCGCCTGCGACTCCTTCGAGAACCCCAGCCCGAACAGGATCGATGCCGCGCGCGACTCCGCCTTGTCCGACTCCATCTCGTACAGCTTCTCCGAGATCTCCTGCAGGTGCAGCTCCAGGTCGTCTCGCTCGTTGTCCAGCTTCCTGGTTTCCAGCGCCTCCTCGTCAAACTCCTTCTTGAGCGCCTCGATCTCCGCCAGCCGCCTGTTGATCGTCTCCTCCTCCTTCAGCAGCGTCTTGCGCCACACGTCCGCGTCCAGCACGCTCTGCAGCGCGCTCACCTCAGACCCTCGGAGCTCCTGCTCCACATGCAGGATGGTGATGTGGCTGGGGATGTTCAGCTCTCTTCTCGCCAGCGCCCGCAGCAGCGTCGACTTACCGATACCGTTCTGCCCAACCACACCGTACCTGTGCCCGTAGCTCAGCGACAGCTGCGCGTCAGACAGAATTCTCTGCCCGTCCCCGACGTACAGGTCAAACGAGTCGATCTTGATGTCCTTGGACTTGCCCGCCCCCGAGCCAAACTCGATCGGGTTGATCTTCAGGTAGAACTCGTCGTAGTTCTCCTCGCTCTCCGCATTGATCAGCTTCGACGCCTCGTACTTGACGAATTTGTTGTTTCTCTTCGCAACCTTGGCCGCAATCTTCTTCTCAGCCTTCTCCAGCTTCTTCTTGTCCACTTTCGACTCCACGTGTCTCCCAGAGTGCTCGATATCTCTCGTCACGCCCAGCAGCGCCAGGCTCGAGTTGAGGTTCCTCTTTTCGGCGTGGCTTTTCAGCAGATTGATATCCAGCAGTCTTTTCGACGTGTCCCCAGTCAGCTCCAGTTTGGCCTGGTTCGCCGCCAGCTGCTCGTTCAGGCTCGACACCAGCTTGCCCGTTATCTCGTTCACCTTGTCCTTGTTGCACGTGGCAAAGTTCTTCAGCAGGTCTGAAATAAACGAGATTTCGCTCTCAATGTTCAGCTGCTGGCTCAGAACAGAGTCATTTATAGAGTTCTCAATGTGGTTGATGTACCCGACAGCATAGTCCGCCACAACTGGGTCAATGTTCGGCACAGCCTGTCTGATTTGGAGACTTAGTGACATCCCGCTATATTCTGTTGAGTACGAAAATTTTTTGAATTTTTCCAAATCACAAAAGCAGCCTTTTTTTTTTGCGAAATTGCAAAGAATTTAAAACTCGCAAAGTTACAATGGGTTTCTTCAGCAAGACCCCACAGGCCACAGAAGCACCAAACAGAACCAAAAGAGAGCAGTGCTGGGATAGTCGAGACATCTTTTTCAGCTGTTTGGATAAAATTGGCGTTGAAAACGCTCTGGACAAAGATAAAACTGTTCAAGATAATATCAAGAAACAGTGTGGCAAAGAGGATACCCAGTTCCAAAAGGACTGTGCCAAGAGCTGGGTCATGTACTTCAAGGAGAAGAGAAACACCGACATAAAGAAGGAGAGATTCTACAAGGAAATGGAGGAGCAGGGGGCACAGCCTTTGCCGTTTCCGATCTCACGCAGAAGTTAGTTTCGCCACCCAGCACCTGCACTGACACAAAAGCTGGGTCTGATCATGCCCGTCACGTCTGTGCCTTTGTACATATTTATCGTTATTGTCATATATAGTTGGTTATTGAGCAGTGTAGGTTACATAATGCGTGCCGCCGGCTTAGGTCAGCTGGAGTTTCTCAATTTTGGAGTTTCGCAAATTTTTAAATTTTGGAGTTTCGCAATTTTCACAATTTTGGAGTTTCGCAATTTTTTAAATTTTGGAGTTTCGCAATTTTCACAATTTTGGAGTTTCGCAAAATTTTAAATTCTGGAGTTTCGCAAAATTTTAAATTCTGGAGTTTCGCAATTTTCACAATTTTGGAGTTTCGCAATTTTTTAAATTTTGTAGTTTCGCAAATTTTTAGAGTTTGGAATCTCGCAAAATTTTAATTTTTGGGTGTTAGGGTGTGAGTTTTAAAGTTCGAACCCGCAAATTTTTGCAATCGGAATGAGCCAAGTCGGAATTAATTAACAAATCGGAAATGAAAACTACGAATCTCTTGTAAAACTTTATATCGAGAAAAAGCTTACTTCCAAGATGGCTAAGCAAGATACAAGCCTTCACACAAACAGATTTTTTATTCCTGCATGAAAAATATTATATTGATCCTTAGAGATCTTCTTGTTCTATGTAAAATAGTAACATGTCATTTCGCTGTACCATGACAAATTTTCATGTAATAATTTGAAATGTTTAAACTAGGGTCTGGTGGTAACCCTCGACCTCGCAATTAAGCTCCACAGATTTGCGTGAAATCTCGCAATGACTCCATCAGTTTCAAATGAAAATTCTCACATATGCGACAACGTGCTTTTCCCACAACAAATTAGTTCCGTGATTGTTTGTCACGCTTGGTAAATAGCAATGCACGCAAAAACTCTGTGATTACGGTCTAATATTAGCTTTTCTCGGACAAAGCCTGAACCAATAAAGCATAAACCCGCAAATCTGTGGGCAGGTACTATCCCTGCTTCTACACTGAATAGCTATTTTTACATCTCACATAGAGCAAAATATTAACAATATTCCATCATAGCTTTCTAATATGGAACGGTTTGCACCAGAAAAGGCTGGTTTGGTGTGCCGCTATGCATTGCTGCGCAAGCCACGGCATGACAACTGTTGCAGAGGGGTCCAAGCTAGCAACAGCCGAAATGGCACTAACTGCAGGATTCCTTACCGTAATGTACGCAAACGCGCTATGAGGTAGAATGTCGTAGCCAGCAAAGTTCTAAAATTACCCACAACAATCAAAATGTAAACAAACCGTTTTGCAGCCACTGTGGACAATAAAGTTTTGCCTCAACTATATAAAGAGGGTTTTTCACCTCTCACTTTCTCATTCCTTCTGTATCAAAACAAAAACACTTCACAATGCAATCATCTTTATTATCACTCGCTACCTTAGCTTCATTAGCCTCATTTGTCTTAGCTGACTCTGAGAATTTCGGCTTACTCACCATCAGATCAGGTTCCCAATTCCAATACCAATCAGTCTCAGACTCTGGTAAAGACTTCACCATTGGTGGTGGTTCTAACTCTGTCTCAGGTGTCATCACCGACGATGGTTTATTCAAATTAGATGACGGTTCATACGTTGTTGTCAACGATGACGGTACTTTATCTAAGGGTTCAAAGGGTTCTGCCCCATTCTCCATCTCAGACGGCTACTTAGCTTACCAAGGCTCAAGTGGTTTCACTGTTGACCCATCCTCATACACCTTATACTTTGGTTCAAAGGGTTCCACCGGTATTGGTTTAAGAGCAACCTTGTCTTCAGGTAGCCAAGCTGCTGACTTTACCCCATCTGGTTCATCTGATGACAACTCTTCATCTAACGACACCACCACCTCAACCACCGCTTCCATCTCTTCTTACGAAGCTTCTGGTAGCAAAATCCAAGCTGCTGCTGGTTTAGCTGCTATTGCTGCTTTACTAATCTAAGCTCGCAACAACTGCTTAATATAATAACTAATCTAATGATCTAAAAAGTATGTAATTTTTGATGAAATTGACTTCAATTCTACACTCCCGTAGCAGACAATGAGCCGATGTAATCTATGCACTGCTCATTTCATTTTATTTCTCTGTCCCAGCACCTTTTCCAACCCTATACACTGCTGAAGACAGGCTCTTCTAAGTACGAGCTCTTCTTATGGCCTTTGAAAAACTTGTAGTAAACCAAAGTGGAGATTAGTATTCCAATCGTGGACCCAAATGTAATATCAAATAAACTGTGCTTATTATCCTGGTATCTGGAAATCGCAATGTATGTTGCCAGTAGATCAGGACACAATCCAATCATCAATTTCCACATTTGAACCCCATCGTTAAACAGTCCGTACTGACCCCAGATCCACAGCATCAAAAAATTAAGCCCATTGAAGCTTAGCGAACTGTGCCCAGAAGGTGTTGATCTTAAGCCTTCATATAAAAAGTTCAGATTCTTTTGCTTGCAAACCTCAATTCCCCCCATCCCATTGACACCCAGCAGTGTATAATCAGGCAGGCATCTAGAGATAAAATCAGGTCTAGGTGACCCAAATAGTGTTTTCAGCACACCAGTTACAATCCCCGTGATTCCAACCGCATAACAGAAAGCCAGCAGATTTATTTGTAATTGGTTAAAGTCGTTTTTTCTCAAAGAAAGCGCAAATATCACGACAAATGGCAGAACAACTGCAAGTATCAAGCAGAGCTCGTTTGGTATATGATCGAATTCGTTATATTTATATTGAATTCTCACATCATTGAAGTTAATCTCTCTTAAATTTGGAATTGCTGGGAATATTTCATTGAGCGCACATACAAACATCATGAACCCAACAATCACCCAGTCCACAAATAGCTTTTCGTTCAGCTTCGCCATCTTGAATATTGCCATAACTCCCCGAATTTTCTGTATTTTATTTTATTTCATTGATTTTTTCTTTCAGACTTTATCGATTTTGCGAAATTTTTTTGCGAAATTTTTTTGCAAATTGTTCTTACATTTTTTGCGAAAACCTTTTTATTTGTTAATTAATTCTATATTCTATACACACTCATTTAAGATATTCAAGAATGTGGTTTTCAAGTTTAGTACATGAAAATCGTTGTTAAACTTGTCAAAGTTTTCACATTCTTTATCTTTAAGGTCATCATTCGTAATTGTTGGCACTGCACAGAGCCAGATTCTTGTTTTGTAGATCTTGAATAGTTCCTTGATCAAATTTCTGAAATCCAATCTTTTGTTTGAGTTATAATAGTAGATGAGCTTCTTTTGATCAAACTGATACTCGCTACTCAAAATAACAAGATCTTTACTCAAACTATCGATATTTGAAATCTTCAATACGCCAGTTTTGAATGTTTTGATCTCTTCATAGAGTTTGAATTTAAGTATCTCAATCTCCTGCTTTGTAACAAATCTAAGAATCTGCTTGCTTGGAATTTGAAATTGAGTCTCCTCATCTAGAATTCCGTTCCCATTGATCAAGTCTTTGACTGTGTTTGAAATTGACAGTTTTTCGTTTTTCTCATTACTGTAATTGATACACTTCAAATGTTGTCTTTTCTTCAAATAGTTGATTAGTATTGCCAGCTCTACTGATAAGTTTGGATCCAAAACAAAAGCAATATCTTTTCCTCTGTCTCCATCAATTATCACCAAGTCACCTTTCCTCAATCTCAAGTTAGAGTTGATTGTGATGGTCAGAATCTCAAATCTTCCAGATTTATTCAAAACTAACACTAATTTTGTGAATAAATTGAAAATGTTGTTGAGCCTTTGCAGGTTCAGTATGATCTTTTTGATAACTTCATCCTTCAAGAACTCCTTCAGCTCGTTATAGAACTCTTCACTCGATTCGAAGCAAAAATAGTTCCCACACTCGAAGTAAGCTTCTCGCAACTCTTTGCTACTGACAATGCATCCACCTTCCAGTACCAAGTCATTATCTAGGGCAACCACTGTGGGGTTATTGTTGTTTGTGGACTGCTGAAGCGAAGGTCTTCTGGACTTGAACTCACTGATAGAACTCCATCCAACACCCATTCCCATTACTGCACCTCCACTTACACCTCCTCCACTTACAACTCCACTCATAACTGGGGTTCCACTATTCACATAGTTCTCGTTAGCCGTGTAAACATTCTCTGCCGCATAGCTAGGTCTTCTGCTGGAGATGTTGGAGACACCGCCTTGTAATTCAGCTGGCAGACTGAATTCTGCGTTGATGACTGGCACAGTTCCAAATTCCTGCTGCTCGTAAAGTTGATTTAGTTTCTTCATCAGGAAATCGTCTTGAGCTGGTTGGTTCCATATATTCCTCGAGTACATGTTCTCCTGCTGCTGGCTATTCCACATGGTTAACTGGCTTGCGTCTCCTGGTTTTTGCTCTTTTTCGGTTGTGTGATTTTATTAAAAAACTGGAGAAGTAAACAAAATTTTCAGCTGCTGTTGGATCTCACAGAAAATCCGGGGTCAGTCAGTTTTGAAAAAATCACCACTTTTGTTTAAAATCAGGTAAAACGGAAGCAGGACATCACTCAGTGGGGTGAAAGCAAATTGGTCGTATCACTGGGGTTGCCTAATGGTTATGTGGCACAGTTAGCGGGCTTTTACACCTAAATATCAGCAGTATGATGAAATTCAAGGGAAACGGAGTTTCGCAGAAATCCCGAACAAGAAATGAGGTGACAATGTATTTCTGCATTGGGACATACTTGCAGGGTGCACATTTCGTTCCCGGAATGGGATATAATTGCAGGGCGCACAGCTTGTTGCCGAAACGGGATATAGTTGCAGGGCGCACATTTTATTGCCGAAACGGGACGTTTGGCGCGCTTTTGGCGTTGTTTTCAATTCAAAATAAATTTATTTTGTACTTAACTAGTGAGAAGTTGTAGGCGATAAAATGGCTGATTTGAACGGGCTGAGCGACTTCAGTGACTTCAGTGATGATGACGATGAACAGTTCATAGCACTAACGATGAAACCAGCGACCCAACCAGAACAGTCATCAGCCGAAAGGGAATTACTAACTGCCAAAGGCGAAATATCAATTCTCAGATCAAGATTGAATCAAATAATCGAATCAAAGAATGCCTTGCAAGCCGAATTGACCGACAAAATTAACAAACAGAACGATGAATACCAGACAAACCTGAAACTACTTCAAGACTCCATAACAAACTTGGAACAGGAACGTAAATTCTTGACTGTTGAAATTAGAAACCTGTCCTCTAAGAAGAGAAAGCGAGTCAGCGAGGAGGTGTCGCAACCCTCAGCCCCACCACAGAATACCCAAGCACAACCACTACCTTCAGTACGACAGAACCAAGGAATCAAACTGCTACAGCTAAAATCAAACAATGAAACAGATCAACTGATAAATCACATTTTGAACACCACAATTCCAGGATCAGGTAAATCAATTCAGTTCTTATCAAAGATATGTACAACCAAGTCCAAAATAATAGCTAACAACAAACCCGTTAATGAGATTCTTATTGATTTTCTATTCCAAACTAAGATATTTAAACTGGACTTGATGATTAGTAAAACAATAGATCATCTAATGTCAATAATTGAGGAACTACTCAGCAATGAAGAAATCATATCAATTCCATTCTTGTTATCAATAATTCACTCTATAATCTGTTTTAGACCAGTGGCAATTAACAGTAAAATATCAGAGTTCTTGATACTGCAAATACTAAAACTAATCAAAAACTTTTTGAATCTCATTAAACCAGTCGAGGAGGATGAAGTTAGAATCGAATTCCTTAAATACAGTTTTCAGAATAAATTCATCAAGAAAATAATTCTAAACTATTCTTTTGACTTATTGGAAAAAATACAACAGTTCAATAAACTTCCAATTGATCTGAATTTACTGAAAATATCAACAACCAAAAACTCAAATTTGAATATCATTTTCAACTCAGTCAAAATTCTACACTACCTGAATATTAATGATGATCAGATCAACTTTAATCTGATCAATTTGGTTTTCGATGACTCCTTCAATATCTCGCATTTGAACCTTTACAGTTTGAACAGATGTATTGGTAATAATAATGATATTCTGCTAATAAGTCAGCTGTTCAAACAAAATGAACTAACGTCACAGCCACTTACAATTGAGCCATTGAGAAATAATGATGATTTCAAGGTCCAAAACAACTTTGAGATCCACCTAATCAACCTGAAACTGAATATAATTTATTTTTTCACTAGGATAATAAGTAAGAGAAGTGATTCCAACTTGATAAAAGATGAATTGTTTTTCAAGAAGCTGATTCTTACGGTTAGTAAACAGCAAGAGATAATTATCAACTCAGCAAGAAATAACTTGACTCATTTAAGAATCAAATTGATTTCATCAATCATCAAGTTAATTTACTTGATCTGGGAAACCACCATAAGCTTAACCAAAAAATCACCTATATTTTCAAAAGATTTATTGCATTACTTGTTTGTTATCTTTGCAAGAATTGGCTTCAGCATAAACGTAACAAAGAACGAAGCTACCAGCTTTTTCAATAGTTTCAAAAACTCAAATCCACTTTCCTTCAATTACCTATTCAATAAATGGTCGGAAGAACGATCATTTGAGATTTTTCACTTGAATAAGTTTGACTCTTCATTGATCAATATAAGCAACGGGATTGAGTTTCAGTATGACGAAGAGATTATTTTACTAGCCAGAGATCTATTAGAAAAAACCACCACAATGGATGAAGCTGATAGATTATATGCAGCAATGAACCAAATCTAATATAACTACTATGTAATATAATGAAAACCTATATTACATTAAACCCAATCATTCGTTTTAATAAAAGTAGCACCTCAGTTCTTCCTCCATATCTTTGTGATGATATAGCGAATAGCCTTACAATCATTTTTATATTATAATGTGCAAAATTTATTAAAAAATACTAATTTGTTTAAGCAGAACGTGGTTTTGCACTACCTGATTGGAAACCGTTTTTAGCTCTTCTTGGAACGGTTTTCAAGTATTGTTGACGACCAGTACCGGTAGTTGTTCTTCTTTTAGATTTTAAAGCCCAGTTGTGAGATCTCATTTTTGCTGCTGGGTATCCACATGCTGCACAGGTTTTCTTTTGAATATGGAATGAACGACGTCCACATCTGTTACATAAAGTGTGTGATTTGTTGTGACGTTTACCTAAGGAAGGAGTACCTTCTGTTGAAAGTTGTTAGTTATCTGCTTTTGTGTTGCTGAATTGTCAAATGGAAAAAAGATGAGAAAGGCGCTTCCTTCTTCTGGTTTCATATCAATTCTGATTCGTGCTTCAGTCTGTTCCATTAAGCTCACACAAACTCATCTTCCCATCCACTTCTTATGGCATCTAATACTTACTACCCATCTTGATTTATTTATTGTTGGTTTTACTTAACTGTATGAAATTACAATTTTTGTTTTTTTTCATATTGAAAAATTCAACCTGTTGCTCGACCCAAACAACTCCTGTGCGTTGTTTCTCTTTTCGGAGCAAAAATGCGGCGCAACCCAAAATGTGACTGTCTTGTAAAAATTATTAAAAAGATGCACGGATGTGTATTATGTAAGTAGGGCAGCACAAGCCCTAAGGCCCTTGCCCAAACAAGAATTTCACCCGCCACAAGTTGACCAGAAAATCTCACTCGCCACAGACACGCTAAATTGATTTTTTCAAGCGCGTTTGTTTACAATAAAATTGAGTCTCAGTTTCCTTTGCTTAGTGGGATAAAAAACTGCTTGTACCGTGTTTTTTATAAATCCAACAACAAGTTTTAGCACTGAACAAGTTTCCAAGATGTCCACAGACGAACAATTTCCACCATCTTCGCCTTTTTTAGATCATCATGAACACCACGAAGACCCATTCAACTCGGTCCATTCTAAAGGTTCCGGCTTAGAAACAAAGAAAACACTGGTCATGGAGTCTCCGTTCAAGAAAGAACTCAACAAGGAGCTATACCCAACGCCATTTCCTAGTTCTTCTACTGGTGTTAGCTCATCGTCACCATCCAGATCAAACTTGAATTACACAGGGGACTCTTCCAGGGAGTTAAACAAACAGGAACCTGCTGAACCAGCGGCAGTTACCAAGAGAAGCTTGCAGGTTAGACTGCTGCCAAACACTTCTGTCTCACTAGGCAGATCCAGTCGCTGTGATTATTTCATTAAATCCAAATTTGCTTCCAGAGAACACTTGAACTTGAACTACAACTCGGAGAATGAAGAGATCTCAATCAAATGTCTGGGCCACAATGGTGTCTTGGTGAAGCTGCCACAGCCAATATACGGGTTCATAAATCAAATCAACAAAACTTCATTCTCGTTTCAAAAGCTGATTAAACCAAAGTCAAATGATGAAATCTTCAACGAGATTTCCGTGTTTCAAGGTGAGATCCTTATGTTGCCATTCATTGAGGGACTCAAGCTTGACATTCGCGGATTTGAGATTGAAATTGACGTAGTCAACAACGACGAAAGTGAAACTGAAGATGAATTACCTTTGGTTTCTACTAACGAGAGATTAAGTTCTATTGAACCAATGAAAAACGATGAATTGGCTGAGAACAAAAAGCAGATTAAGAATTTGGAGGTTGTCAAGACACCAAAGAAAGAGAGCAAGAAGCTCACCAAAAAGAATTCCTTAAATGGAAGTGATGAATCAATCAATGTTGCAGTCGAGGTTCCAATAAAAGTTTCCCCAGGCTCCCCAGTTCAAATTAAATCACCAAAGTTTGAGTCTGCCTCTGTATTTAAGGCAGAAAGCTCATCTGCTGCAGCACCACTAAAGGAAAAATCTGACAGCCACTTGAACCAGCGTCGTCGTAAAGCTGAACCTGGAATCTCACCAATTAAGAGAAAGATAAACACAGCAAACGTTAACGGCAAAGAGGGTGCTACTAGCACCAAAGCCAATAACAACTTAACTAGTAAGTTAATGGAAGCTGCGCAACCGGCCAAAAAACATCTAAAACCAAAACAAAAGATTGAAAACTTGAACATTAAGCAAATTACTTCAGAAATCCAGAACTTGGATGACATCAAGAACGTCCTAACCAACCATTTAGCATTCTCCAGACTATCACAAACCCCATTGAAACAGTTGAACGATGTTAGTAAGCTAACAGCAGAATTATCAAGAAGCCAATTAAGAGCAGTTTTAAACGATATTCCATGCATTGGAATCATTTACAGAGAGGGTAAAGATGCTGCAGGAAAACCACTGGACGAGGAATACTACTATGATGTTGATTTAGACCAAGATAAACAAAGAGTTCAGCTGGTTAGCTCCATTAAAGGTTCAAGTGGATTGAGAAATTGCAGAAAGACCCATAAACAATATTTTTGGAAGAAACCAACTGCACCAAGCCACAAGAAATGAATAGTTTAATTTGCTGTTGCTTGCTATCCTTGTATACTAGAAACTACACTAATGATTGAAACATCTGTAGACACCCAAACAAGTTTACGCACTATGTTATACCATACTGTATTAAAAAAAACTAAGTGTCTATATAAAACTATTAAAAAAATCATTAAACTATTAAATCATCATAACTATTATAACAAAACAAAACCGAACCCACTTATTAAACCAGCACCAGAATATTCTCTCTCAATAAAATTCTTTCAATTTCGTTCATCAAGGTATTGAAACTCTTAGTTGAACCTTTGATTTTACTGAAGCTTATTGAACAACCATTCTTACCGTACTTGTTGAAATTGATCTGGAATTTCGTACTGTTATAATTGAGGAAGTTGGTCTTGGAAATCTCGCCTAATATAATTAGTTTCGCATCATTTGTCTGGATATTTTTCAATCCGTAATCTTTCCAACCTTGTAACAGTCTTGTAAGTGTTTGGTACATTTCCACAGGCTCAAAAGTTGTGTTCAGGCTCTTGCTTGGAGCTAATTGTTGTTGCTGTTGAGATTTAGATGAAGAGGATGAGGATGAAAACATTCTTTTGAAGAAACTCGAACCGCTAGTGGATCTTTTCTTGTTAGTTATATCAACCAGAGGTGACTGCTGTTCTTCATTAGTGTTCTCATCAGTATTTCCCGTGAATTTTGTAGTTGACATCGACTGGTTGGATGGTTTGATTTTTGGTTGTGGAATAACTTCTTCTTCTTGTTCTTTTCCAGAACTGGATTGAGGTCTGGATTTAGATTTAGGTTTGGATTTGGATTTGTTATCCTTTGGCAATGGCAGTGGAAGTGGGTCCATAGACTCGTCTTTGTGGATTTGGAACGAGTTTGTTGAGATTTCAGGCAATATGAGTGATTGTTTTTTGTCGCTAGACTTTGCATTCAATCTATCAGCATAACTTAGTCTCAAACCAGGAGTTTGCTTTGAAGCAGGATCCATCTCAATTGGATTCTTATTCTCCTTCTCTTGCTCGACAGCAGCATCAGCAACTTCCTCTTCTTCTTCTTGAATCTCAATATCTAGCATAGACTTCTTTGGTGTTTCAATTTCTTTCAACTTCTTGGATAAGTCAGTGTACGAATCCTTGGTAGAGTAAATTGATAACACAGACAAACGTTTGTTTGAGTTGGAGAAGTGTCTTGATTTTCTTGTGACTTGTGGAATCTTGACATCAGCCAGAGTCTTTGGAAAGTTGTCCTCATTCAGATCAATTTCCCTTTCAATTGGTTTTGAGTTTGGTTTGATTTCCAGCTTTTTGATTTCAATATCATCGGGATTCAAAGGCTTTTCTGTCTTAGTGACAGTAGTAGAGTTTCTTTTATAGTTCTTGATATCGAGATCAAATTTCGAACCTAAAAATTTAGATCTTCTTATTGCCTGAACAACTGAGTCATTTTCATCATAATAGAATTTAGATGTTCTCCAGTTCAGTTTATCAAAGTTTAAGCCAGGATCCAACTTGGACTTTGGTCTTGTTAATGAAGAGTCAATTGGGTTGGTTAAAATTCTCTTTTGGATCTGAGAGATCTCCTGTTTATTTAACAACTTGGAATTTGACTTGGTAGTATTATCTGAAGCTGATCTTTTGGCTAGATTGGTTATCGCATCATCCAAGTCATCTCCCTTGACAGCTTCATCTCCATTGTCATTCTCATGCTCTCTGCACTCCAAAGCTGATTGAGAATCTAGTTCTGCGGCAATCTTGGCCAGTCTTTCATCTTCTTTCAGTTTCTCTTTTTCAGCCAGTTCAGCCAGCTCAGCTTCTTTTGCTAATCTTTCTTTTTCCAACCTTTCTTCTTCAAGTCTTAGCAGTTCCAGTCTTTCCTGCTCCAGCTTCTCTAGTCTTTGTTTCTCTTCTAATCTGATCTTTTCATATTTCTCATACTCAAAGATCTCATCACATAAAGTTGCAAAATCAGAACTGGTTCTCTTAGTTTCCTTATCGATATAAACCCAGTCAGTATCGTTAGCAAGCTTGGCGTAGACTTGGATCAACTTGGATGTCATTGAAGATCTCTTTGATGGCAATAATGAACGTCTCTTGTTGGAAGTGTTTGAATTTGACAAGCTGATCTTTTGGAACTCATTGATTAAATTCTTTGGCACAGGAGGCTGGTCAGTTCCGTTGTTATTGATAAATGATCTTCTCTGTTTGTTGTTGAACGAAACTGACTTCTTATGAGAAGAAGAGGCACTGATATTAACTGATCTTCTATTAGATTTCTTTGGAGTTCTATTACTGTTGTTGTTGATAGATTTAGCAATGGACAACGATCTCACTAAATCTGAATTGTTCTCATGCTGGTGATTTTGATAGCTTTGAAGCAAGAAGTAGAATGTCTTTTCAGTCGAAGTTGTGGTCTTCATTAGATTGTTGAGAATATCCTCTTTGGAACGCCCATGCCATAATATAACCAGGTTGTTCAGAATCTTGTCATCAATATCCTCTCTCTTTAGAACTCTATTGAGGTCGTTTCTTTGTGGCAAGTTCTCCTTTTCAGCTTCAAACTGGTCATTGTTGTTGTTGTAGGAGTATTTATTTAGTAAAGGATGGTTCAAAATATCCATAGTTTTGATTCTTTTAACTGGATCAACAGTCAGCATCTTAGCAATCAGATCCTTTGCCAAATCACTCAATTCTGATGGCATTTCAAAGGAACCATTCTGCACTTTCAACAACAAATTTCTGATATTCTCGTCATCAAATGGTAATCTGCCAGTCAATAACGCGAATAAAATTATACCACAGGACCACACATCGCTTTCAAACCCGTTGTATAGTTTACCTGAAACGATTTCCGGTGCAGCATAGTGTGGGGACCCACAACTTGTTTCCAGCAACTTGTCATTGTTCTCTAAAGCTGCCATACCGAAATCTGCCAACTTAATGTTAGAATTCCCATCCAGCAAGATGTTTTCTGGTTTCAGGTCTCTGTGGCAAATACCCAGGTTATGGCAGTAGCAGATTCCCATGATAATTTGTCTGAAGTAGTTGATAGCATCGTACTCATTCAATGGGCCGCATTCGACTAGTAAGTCGAATAATTCACCGCCTTCAACATATTCCAAAATCATATATAGGTACTTGGAAGTTTCCCAAACGTCGTAAAGTCTGAGCACATTCTTGTGGTTCAGTAGCTTCATTGTGATGATTTCCCTCTCAATACCGTAGGACAAACCTGAGTTGTCATTGGAATTGTCGTTGGAGTGGTTGCTATTGAGAACCGATTTAGAGACAACTTTAACAGCAGCTTTCTTTCCAGAAGTGACGTGCTCTGCCAGCACCACTTTCCCAGTGGAGCCTTTTCCCAGAGTTCTACCCAACTTCCATGGACCGATTTTGTTGTTGACGTTGTTGAATGTGGTTGAAGACAGGAGTGATGAGGCAACCGATGGCTGTCTAGAATGGTAGGACATTTTTTTTGATTTCTACTATTTCTGTGACTGAGTGCGTGTTTGACCCTGGTAAATGAATGAATAAAGGAATGAATGAAGCAATTGAGGAGTTAATTGTTGGATTAAGTTAGGATTAATTTGTCGAGGCGAAATTCGTTTTAATTAAATGGGAAAACAAATTATTTTTTTTTTTCTTTCACAAGACGCGTAATTTTTGAAGGGATGAAAAATTATACTGGTTTAAGTCAGATTTACGCGTCGTGTCGGTATGCTTATGAAATGGCTTTGATTTCTGCTGGTCTTAGTGGTTAGTGCGGTCGTGGCTGGTGTGGTGTGGTACGCTACACATGGCTAACCTAATTAGCTCTGGTTATTTGTAATTTTTATTATTTTGACATTATTAAGTATTAATAATTAGTGCGAGGTTAACTAAAATCCTCCAACCTGTTGATAAGCAGTTAGTAAATATCCCATAGTAGTCAGTAGTACAAAAAATTGCACAGCTAATCTCAACTTACCTGTTCCTGATGTGCCTCGATAACATCACCGTCCTCTAGGTCCAGTTCATCAGGCGTCGAGTCCGGGTTGATTCTGGTACCGTCAGCAATGAATCTCAAGCTTTCCAGCGACTTTCCTTGTCTTTTTGCAAACGCATCCATCAATCTTCTTAGTGGGGTGGCACGCTTGATCTTGAAGAAAATCTCATTGGAACCGTCGCTCACCTTCAAGTTGATGTGGGTCTCGTTCTTGACGTCTGGTTTTTCTTCGTCGACTTGTGGCTTTTGCTCTCCGTCCGACATTGTTTGGCTACTGTTTTGTTGCTCTTGTTGTTGTTTTACAGTGAAAAGTAATTATTTTATGTAACAGCCAAAAATCTATGGCTACATGCCCGGTAGGGACACGCCAGCATTTAGTGGAAAAAAAAATTTACACAGAAAATTTCTTACTAACAGTGATAGAACCTAAGCGAAATGAGCAAGAGGGACGAAAAGGTTGAGAAGAAGGGAGACGCAGCTGAGAAGAACACAGAGAAGACTGTTCTGCCAGCAAGTCTGGTGCCAAAGGTGCCGAAACCAGTGAACTCTCGTGACAAAGACTCGCAGAGACTAATTGTTGTGCTTAGTGCTGCATGTCTTGAGACCCAGCTTGTTGGTCATGGTGCAGGGCAGAACAAATATGCGCTGCTGAATTGTGACGACCACCAGGGCCTGCTGAGAAAGATGGGCAGGGACATCTCTGAAGCGAGACCAGATATCACACACCAGTGCTTGCTAACACTGCTAGATTCTCCAATCAACAAAGCAGGTAAGTTGCAAGTGTATATTCACACCGCCAAAGGTGTGCTTATTGAAGTGAATCCATCTGTGAGGATTCCAAGAACTTTCAAGAGATTTTCAGGTTTGATGGTGCAGCTTTTACATAATTTATCCATCAGATCAGTTAACTCTGAAGAAAAATTGCTAAAAGTTATCAAGAATCCTGTTACGGATCACCTACCACCAAACTGTAAGAAAGTCACACTGTCTTTTGATGCACCACTGGTCAGAGTTCAGGACTATGTGAAAAAACTAGACGACAATGAGAGTATCTGTGTCTTTGTTGGTTCCATGGCCAGGGGTCAGGATAATTTTGCAGACGAGTTTGTTGATGAGAAAATTGGCTTAAGTGATTATCCTCTTAGTGCATCTGTTGCCTGCTCTAAATTCTGTCATGGTTGTGAAGATGCTTGGGGAATTTATTAACTTTATTCATTCTTTCATTTTCCTCCAAACACTTTAATTTGTATATTGTAATTGAGTCTGATATAGAGTGCTGTAGCGTATGGTGATTGAGTCTGGTATAGGTGTTGTAGCAAGTGCAGTCGAAACTAAAATACCGCTATCTTAAAATCACATGACTGGTCACATGACACTAAGCGCATGCTGTGTGAAAATAAAATACATCAGCAGCATGCGATGCAGATGGCAAGCAAATCGGATGACAAAGCTCCCTTTTAACAGGTTTGAGCACACTTAGACAAGACCACACCACACCTACAATCACCCAACACACAACGGAAGTAAAGTCACGGAAGTTAAGTCATTACAGACGACCTAATATACCAGCCGTTCCTGATATTTCCTATAACTTGGGCTGTTTGGCCTGGGGCTGCTTCCAACAGCACTAAAATGCCCTTCGTGCTTCCGTTTGCAGCGAGAAAATCGCAAGATTTTGACCCCACGAATTAGCAAATCAGAGGTTGTTTTTTTTTCTTTTTTTCTTGTTTTACCCCGGATTTTGGCTGATTTGCGACTATTTAAGCAGTTTAAATTCAACTCCTTTTCTTTCTTTTTTATCTTCACAACAAGCTTAATCAATAAACTATTAGCACTTAAAGATGGGTGACACAACTGCTGCTATTTGCGGACTTTGCAGTGAGTAAAAACCGGATTTGCCTCTCTTGTGGTTTAATAAAATCGTGGTAGTGTGGTAATGTCAGCAAGAACTAACGTCAACAGACAAAAAGAGCTGGACCGGGAAAGAAGATGCAGCTGAAATAGGCAAGGTTATGGATTCTACTCCGGTTCAATTTTGGTGAGTACAGTGTGTGACAATTTTGTGTACGTTGGTACTAACTAAAAATTACAGGTGTTCATGTAGACACAACCATGAAGGTGTGTCAAAATACCCACCAAAGGCTGGAACCGGTCGTACAAGTGTTTGATATATATCAGCTCTCATTTAATACAGGGAAATACCAAGGTGGTTCATTAATAACTTTTTTCTGTAGTAGAAATACTGTGTTACAATCATGAAACAATTTTGGACAAATGTATTTAAAGTCCAAATATCTTCTTGAAAAGAGAAGTACAAGCTTCTTACAACCCACTAATACTTTGAGCTGGAAGCAATGCAAAAACCTTACCTGGGGCTCCATAGTCGATTGAGTCAAGTCTGGATTAACAAATACACTATTTTACTGATTCTAATTTCAATAAAAATCTTTTTATTTAAGGTTCAGCTATCTAACTCCATTGATCTTATAAAAGATCTAACTTTGCATTCATGCCCCAATATTGACTCCTATACTTCAGAACTAATCTCATTGCCTCATTACTTGACAAAATCTGCAAATTACTTCATAAAGAAGTCAGTTAGTGAGATTAACGAAAAATCAATCGAGTCAATTGATTTACTCCTATCCGTAACCCAGAATTTAATACTGTTCACATTGGAGATGGTGATTGGAACATATACATGTGTGCTGGTGTCAGCAATCGATGGGTCTGTCGATGTTGCAGTGAACTCCACTGAAAAGATCATTGGGTGGGTTAATAATTCCTTAGATGGGTTAACCAATGATATTGAGGATGGCTTAACGGACTTGTCCAAACTACTAAATAAGGCTGTTGGTGCTTATGAAGATGTCAAAGATTTCTTTGACGGCGATGATGATCAAAACAATCGTACAATATCTAACATCAATCTTACAGTTTCATCAATAAAAAATTTGAAGATTCCAAGTTCAATCAATACAAACTTGGAAAAGCTAAGAGAGAGCACACCAGATTTTCAAACAGTTAAGAATGATACAGAAAAGCTTATCAACTATCCATTTGATTTGATCAGAAGTAAAATTCAAAATAAATCAATGTTAAGCCTGGATAATTATAACAGTTCTGTTTTATTGTATGAATCACCAATACAAAATTCGTACATTTGCTCAGATAACTCGGACAAAATTATCAAATTCTATAAAGACCTTTCAAATGACATTAGTCTAGTTGCAAGAATATTGATTATTGTTTTGGTTTTGCTGAGCATTGTGTTGATTTTACCCGTTGTATTTCAACAGTGTCTGTACTATAAGAAACTGGTTATGCTGAAGTCATCACTGGATAGTAATATTGACAGTGTCTCAAATAAACCAGATCCTATTGAGGCTTTTGAAGCAACTTTTCACAAGACTCAGCACAAGGTTGGTGTTAAGGTTTCCAAGCTATTCAAACATGAAAGTCAAACCAGCGTGAGATGGCTGGTCTCATATATTTTATCTTCAAGGGCTCTAATTGTTTTAATGCTGAGCATTTGCGGATTTTTATCTGTCTTGTTGCAGTACTTAATTTTAGTGATACTGAAAAGATCAATGAACCAGAACTCATTCTTCTTCAAAGACATAAAATCTGAATTCCAAACCAAGTTTAGGGACTCCATCACCAGCTGGACAAGCTCAACCAATGATTATTTATCATATCATGAGAATTCGATTAATGACGATTTATTCACATCGATCAGATACACCACCTCAGAACTGAATTCGACGGTTACAAAGTTTGTTAGCAAGATGGACTCTGCTATAGCACGGACATTCAACAACACCATTTTATACAACCCGGTTAAGTCTATCGTTGGTTGCGTCATTGAAAATAAGCTCATAAAGATAGAGAAAGGGTTGACATGGATAAACGAGAAAGCACATATCAGCTTTCCACGAGTAGATGATGCTTACCTGTACACTGCTTTCGTCACCAATGGTAACTCAACAGCCAACACAACTACAACCGCAGCTAATAAGATTCAAAATCTCACCAGAAATCTAGAGAGCTCAGTACAAAGTTCGTTAAAGCTAATCATCAACCAGTACGAGCATAGTCTTCTGATTGAAGTTTATATCTCAGTTGGGCTGTTTGTGATGTGGTTTTCTCAACTGATTATTGGTCTGCTTATTATCTCAATTACCAACTACAAAAATTCAGCTCTGTCATCACCAGCATTAGCAGAGAAGAGTATCAGTTATCCCATTAGGATAAATAGTAACCCGTTTAGTGACAAGAATATCCTCTAATTACATCAGTTTACCGATAGTTTTTTTGGGTTATTAGGTTTGTAACGGGAGAAAGAAATTTACATTTTTTTAAGGAAACTTTCTGTAAATTTTATTTTCTTTTGATTTGTAAACCAAGTACAAAAACAATGACGAATTCAATTGATCTGGAGGTGTACCAAATCCTTTCAAAACAGGAGCAGGTCAAAGAGCAGAACTCCTATTTACAAAGAATTATAAACAATCTTTCAATACTGGTAAACTATTTACAGAATGATGAAACTTTATTAGAGCATGAGATTAAAAATGATAATGATTTGTTCATGTCGTCAATCGTCAAGTCGTGCTGCTCATATAGATCATTTGAATTTGATGGGACAGTTTTTAAAGATATCTTTACGTTCTACTCAAGAAACCCACTAAGGTCCTTACTAGATAATTCAGCAATCTCAAATAAACTTATCAAAGAACTGGAAGTGGAAATTGAAGAGATTCCATTGATCATTTTCATCCATGGACTAGGTGGGAATCTACAGCAATTTGATCAGCAGTTTGAATATTTCAAGGAATTCACTGATATACTGTCATTTGATTTACCAGGGTTTGGGAACTCATTAAACTTCAAAACAAATTTATCATCATTCAAATTAGATGTTGAGGATTATGTTAACTTCATTACGGTTCTATTGAACTCAATGGGGTTTCTAAATAGAAAAATCATTATCATTGGCCATTCTTTTGGTACACAGCTATCAATCAAACTTATCGAGAGTATACCAAATTTGAAGGGTTTAGTTTTTCTAAACCCACCAAAGAAGTCCGTTTCAAACAAGTCACTGTTTAAGTTTTTCTACAGCTTTCCCTTTGTCTTCAATTTATTTAGAAAGTTTGATAGACTTAACAATATAAACTCAGTTTCTGTCAAGCGAGTTTTTGGTGATGATTTCAATGATTTAAATGAGTTTATAAAGTTCAAACAGTTCAAGTTTAATCTATTAACAAATACAAATTCATTTTTAAATTTACTAATCAACTGGGACTACTTACCTACTGTGGATATAATAAATCTAATTAAATCGTTTAATCTGAAATTCAATAACAAAGTTTTAATTATTGATTCAGAATGTGATAAAATTACCCCTAAAGGGGGTGAATTTTTACATGATTTGGTTGGGAACTCTAATTCAGACTATGTCGTTTTACCAAACTTGGGTCATAACTCAATGCTAGAAAATCCTGATGCAGTTAATCAGTTGCTTTATGATTACTTTATTAAAACTGATTTTAGGCTTAATAAAGACTATATTCAAAACCTGAGAAGAAATATTAGTCAAAAGGTGTGATTTGGGTTGTTTGGTTGGTTTCGTTATGGATGGAATTTAATGTATATTAGTCGTGGTGGTTTTAAAAAATTTAGTGTAAAAATTTAAGTATTGTTGTAGATTTTTTCCTACAGAAAGTTGAGACATAAATGAGCGCTGTTAATTGACAAGTAAATCAGAACAAAAAAGCAACGATATGTAGACCTGCATATCTCTTACAGGAACGAAAGCTGCCATTCAAATGGAGTTTTTTAGATTTACGTAGTTGAGAAAGCCGAGAGCTTGATGGTCATGGATGTGCTTTTTCATCTATACAGGACACTACTTGAACAACTCTTAAATATAAGAGCACAGAGTCTGAGCCCAGCTGACTTCTGAGCCCAGCTGACTTCTGAGCCCAGCTGACTTTTGAGCCTTTACAAGTTCTCGTCAATTGATGATGAGGTTACTGCATGTGAACATGTTTTTTAAATGAGCACTGCTTCCATCAAAATGAGTGGTAGTACAAATCTCTCAAACATAGTAAAAAACCAAATTAAATTACAGCTTTTTGTTAAATTTTTTTCAACTTGTCTTTATATATAGTTCACTTCTGACACTAATGAGTCTATCAGCCTTAAATTACGCCATTCAACATGATGTAACAAAAAGTATTGTGGTACGCAACATGTAAAAGTCTAAAGAGTAGCCTGTCACATATAATGAAACATAAACTGCAGAAGGTTATAATGTTAGTATTTGTACAGCCAGGCTGCTGAAGTTTTGCAACTAAACAACTTAACATTGCACCTTGCATAGAACTACAAGATGTAACTTGAGCTAGTCTCCCTGTTGAGCTGAAGCTATTGTACCATTTTTATTACTGCCAATTTATTAAGTTGGTACATCAATCAGTGCATTTTAACTCAGCGTAAAATTGGTTTCGTGGTCTAGTTGGTTATGGCATCTGCTTAACACGCAGAACGTCCCCAGTTCGATCCTGGGCGAAATCATTCTTACTTTTTGCATTTTTTACTGCATCTTTACAATTTCAGCCGCCAAAACCCCTGTTAGACCCTACAACTTAACTGTTGTTCTTAACATTTCGACAATAAAACGTTCACTGTGCTGTTCAGCTTCAGCCTTCTAAAAGAGAAAAACGTTTTGGAAATTGACTCTTTTTCAATATGTAAAAAAATTTCACCAAATTGTGAAAAATGTAAACAAAAAAAATAAACAAACAAAAAGATTAATTTCTGTTGTTAAATCCAGTGAATTGGGTGCTAAGATGGAGCCACCAATGTATCTGAAGACCAACGAGATTATTAAGAAGAAAAGTCTGGTCAGCTTGAAGATCCAGGAGAACAAGGAGTTGACCTTTAAACTGAACAAGCAAAAGGATAACCACAGTGAAGATAGAAAAGAAAAGCTGAAATCTCTACAGCTACGAACCCAGTACTATGAGGCCCAGCTTAATATACTAGAGGCACACCATCAGCTAAATGTGATACGATCCTCTCAGACAAGTTCTGCTAACTGGAAGGAAGATCTGCTTAACTTAAAAACCACTGAAGCTACCTTAGAGAACTTATACTTGGAATATCAGTACTTGATGAAGAAAGTTGATAACAATGAGGGGGATATCTCCATTGAGGACGAGGACTTTATTTCAGAGCCAACTATACAGAAGAAAAAGAGTGACGAAGAGATCTTCATCAATTTGAAGCCTTTGAAGTGTATTTCAAGATCCAAGTACAGAAATTCTTCATCTAAAAAGACAGACAGCGGCAATTCTAACCCTCAGGTGGCAGGGAAAGTGAGGATACCCACAAAGGAAGATATTAAAAATAACAAACAGAAATGGGAAAGCGCTAAGAAGTCTTTGAATATTGACATAAAGATAAAACACAACAGATGCAATTCTCTGCCGGAATCAATCGATTCTGAATTTCTTACAAGCTTCAAACAGTTGGAACTGGAAAACCAGAATGCACCAGAGAACTTCAATACCAATCACAACTGTACTACCACAAAGAGTTATAGTGATGGTAAAATCACCAGTAATAACACTAGCATGAGCACCAGTACTAACGACCACAACTACAACAGCAACAGTAATGGTAGAAAATTCAATCTAAGACATTTTATGTCGCATGATACCGGGCTGAAAGTCAAGATTAAGGACTATGATGAGGAGTCAGTTTATGTTAAAGATGGCGAAATACTAAACTCGCCAACATCAAACTTCTTACTAAACAGCAGTAAACCTAACACTAAAGCTCAAACAACAACAATAATGGAAGAGGATATTTACGAAGAGTCAACTAAAGTTGACTCAACTTTTATTGACGAGTCCACAAACCCATTTGATGCAAATGAAACCATTCTTGAAGATGACTCAGTTGAAAATTTGAACTTCAAGCCTTTGCTGAAAAGAGCGAATTCATGTGATTCAATTTTTTCAGTCAAGTCAAAGAAGCCAATTAAACCTGTGATGAGAGACAACAGACAGCAAACTCTGAACTGGCTCAACCAGTTTAGCAAGAACACCAAATTTCAGTCTACGGTCTCAACTGAAAATGCAACAGTTTCCATCAATTCTTTATCAAACTCTTCTAGAAACTTACTGTCGAACTTGAGTTCAACTTCAGCTTCTACTGCATCTGCGAGCCCGAAAATTGCTGCTGTAGCGGTACCCAGAAACACACAGACGTCTACAACAACGCAAACTTCATACCATTCTTTTGAGCAGACATACACTTCACAGAACACAAACAACTGGTCCCACTTTATGAGCAGACTCAAATCCAACGCTTTGTTACCAGCACACACCCAGGTAACGTCGGAAGTTGGGAGACAAATCTCTGTACCGAAGGCCATCAAAATCCCGTCAGCAACCACAGTTTCAAAGGCCAAAGGAAGCGTCTCGACGTTGACCATTGGACCAAACAGATCCAAAGTTATTCACTATGCTGGTGGCATTAGTGGTGCAGTCAGTGAAGAGACATGTCAGAGCTTTGTTCACAGCACAGAAATCAGCCAAGATGCTTTAAGAGACGCTTTGACTAATCCGTTCGAATTTGAGAGCTAATACGGTACTGAGAGCAGTTTATTCAAATCTGTTAACATTGTTCAAATTCTTCAGCTTGTTGCTCTTTGAGTTTCTGACTTTAAGCACTCTTGGTGCGATCTTGGAACTTATCAAGTTCTTCATGCTTTTAACCTTGATAGACGAACTGCTAGCATTTTTGCCCATATAAGTAATAGATGCCTTAGAACTTGAGGCCACTTTGTACGCTGTTGAGTACGTAACTTCGTTATTATTTTTGAAAGAATCATTCTGAAGACTTTGAAACGACTTAACACTGGACGAGTGTCTATAGAACTTTGGTGAAGTGTCGTCGGCTGTCAAGTCAATGGTTGCTGATTTGTGTTTCTTTCTTTCTGGCGTACGTTCAACGATGCTTATGATAGATTTTTGTTTCAATGCAAACAAATCATCCTCACCTTCGTCATCGTCATCATCGTTGAATCCATGCTGGAACATTGAAATCCTTGTATTTGCTTCCTTCAATGCATATTCCTTATTGGTATCTTCCTGTAGAAACGATAATGCACTATGAACTGAGGTCTCAGTCATTATATATCTTCTTTTCTTCTTAGAAGAGTTAGATTCTTCCTTGGCTTTATCTGCTGAGTCGTCGTCTTCATTAATATCCTCGTCATCTTCTTCATCAGTATGTTCTTCTAGTAATCCCTCTTCCTGAACTTTGAAAACGTCCAATGAAGAGTTCTGGGAGTCCTCTGCAATGGACTGGAAAAATGCCTTGGACTTCTGGTCCTTTGCTATCTTTGCTAGCTTCTCATCTTGCTCGAGTTTCTCCCTTAGTCTCTGGTTCTTGATGATATTGTATTGTCTGATAACATCGTCTTCTTCGTCTGAGATATCCAGATCTAGCTCATTTCTTGCACCCCTTTTTCTAAAACCTCCATTGTGTATATCGTGCAGCACTTTATGGACCATTCTCTCATCGTTCAGCAGGTCCTCCTTCATAATTAATTTATTAATTTCTGCTTGATTAAACTTCTGTTTGTTCAAATCGTCCAGCATTTTCTCATCTTCCGAGTTCTCTTCATCTGACAGATCCCCATCAGCACCACCAATACCTTGCCACTCGTCTTCCGATTCCTCAGCTTCATTCTCAAAGATTTTGTCAACACCTTTTCTCTTCATTTCCAGTTTTTGACGCTTCAGCTGCTTTTCTTTAGCCTTTTGTTTCTCACGCAGCAACAACAATTGCTTCTTGCGCTCTTCTAGCTGCTCTGCAGTTTCTTCCTCTTCATCAGATCCCTCAGAGCCTTCAGACACATTCTCTAACATCACTGACTTCTTGAATAGTCGTCTCTGTTTTGGTTTCTTAGGAATATCATCATCTGGGTCTTCTGCAGTAGCATCAGAACCCACAGAGTCCCTCTGAGTACTAAAGTTCTGGCTTGGAGGCTGGATGTCTGACTGCTGAGTGAAATTGTCATTGAATTCCGGCTTATTTTGAGAAACTGAGAACTTGAACGAGTCTTCTAGCTCATTGTTGGTGAGCTGGGTGCTATCTGGTTGTGAATCAATTTGTAGGGGACTTTGATTTTGATTTTTAATCCTCAAATGCTGGAAAATGTCTCCGCTAATGTTAAGTTTTGGTGATTCTTTCATGACAATTGACGCCTGTGAGTCTTGAAACTGCGAGAAATTACCACCAAAGGACCCAATATCAACTTCGTCGTTTTGGTTGTTAAAACTAGCAGCTTTTGCACTAACATTGTCATCATCATCATCGTCGTCATCATCAATTGGTGCTCTCTTATTCTTCTTACGTAAATGAATCTTCTCTTCGTCTTCAGTGTTCTGAGTAGGAAGATCCATTATTTGGTCTTGAGCTTCATCCTGGTCCTCACTCTGGTCTTCATCTTCACCTTCTTCCTCACTGATCACATCCTCTTCAGCACTTTCAGGTACCTCCTCATCACTCTCTTCAACCTCGTCAACTTCGTCTTCAGAGTCGTACTTCCCTTCTTCTTTCAGTTGCTGGATTCTCATTTCCTTCTCCTTGGTTTTTCTATTGTTCTCAAGTTCTCTTTCTAGCCAGTTCTCAACTTGGTCCTGATCTCTCTGCAATTCCAATATCTTCAAGTCATGTTCTTTGTCCTTTTCACCAAACTGCTTTTTCAGCTGCTTTCTATTTTTAGTCGACAAGTTAGACAATAACTGTTTCGTTGATGCCAGTTTCTTGAAAGACGCTTTATTTTGCAGTTGCCTCTTACTGAACTTGCTTTTAACTTCTAATTTAGTTGTTTTGGAAACTTTGAAACTTTCATCTTCACTGCTATCCTCACTATCTGAATCCAGCACAATGATTTTTTTGGTCCCTTCTTCAGATAGTGCCTCCTGTAGTTTCTGCTCGTAGTTTACGATTGACTTTGGTAAGGGCTTTTGCTTTTGCTGGTGTTCCTTTTGCATCGATTCATCTTTTTGCTTGAGCTCTTCAAGCTTATCTTGACTGTATTTAGTCAAAACATCGTCTTCGTCTTTGCTTTCTTCTATTTTTTTGTCAGATGACACAGCATACTGCTCCAAATTAGCACTAAGGCCCTTATTCTTTTTCATTAGCTGAAGAAACACTGTCTTGTCAAATGTCTTCTTTTTATGAACTTCGTGTCTGATTTCCTTACTTTCGTCATAATCATCTTCATCTTCTGAGTCTGCTAAGTCATTTATATTACTTTTCTGCTGGGTTTTTTGCAGATCATTAAACAATTCATCCTCTAAATCTTTGGTTTTCTTTTCATTAGCTTCTTGCATCAGCCTTTCATTTCTTTTTTTTGCTGCTAGTTCTTTGATTTTGATTTCTCTTAGCTTGGATTTGGATAGGGGTGGCTCATCAGGATTGCCCTCATTTGTGGTTTCCTGCTCGTCGTCAGAATCTTCAACAAACAGCTTAGAGAAGGCAGGCTTGGGAGGTTCACTCAAATTCTTCTCATTTTGAGTCCCCGACGCGGCTTTTTGACTCTCTGGTGCAATCTTTTGAGTCATATCCACCTTTTCAGTCTCATCTTCGCCCTCTGAGTCTGTGAAAATGACTTCTGTTCTCTTTATTCTGGCAACGGGCACAGTTTCATCATCATCATCTGCCTCCTCCTTACTGATAACCAAAGTGGAGTCAATATTCTGGGTCGTTTTGGAGCCAATTTGCTGTGTGGAACTCAACTGAGACACAAGGTGCACTTGCTGAGTCTCTTTTATACCTTCTTGAGTCCCAAATTTCAGCGTGGCAGTCTCAATTTCCTGAGTTTCTTGGATTACCTGAGTCCCAGGTTCCTCAAATGGCTCTCCGTTCAGTCTTCTTCTCACCCTGTCAAGCACTGCATTACCAGCAAACATCCCTGGATCAATTCTGACAGTTCCTTTAGTGCTAGCATTATGTTTATAGTCACCTTCATCTTTTTCGCTTGCACTACTTGATTCTTCACCTAAATCGCGCACAGACACGTCCACAGCCTTTTTAAAAGTCCGTGCACGCAATGGCACCACTTCTAGCTCATCCAGAAGCTCCATTTCCTCTCAAAAGCTTCAGGTAAACAACGAAATTATCAAAATAAATTAATATTTGAGATTTTTACGCGTCTTGCCAGACCCCGGAACTCATGGTATCCCGGAATTCATTTTTACTAAAGCTCATAAAAATAAAAACAAAATAACCAAAAGAACAAGTGAAATATTTCGGTTTGGAAGTTAACTGACATTTGCTAGTTTTTGTTAGCACCAACAGCTGCGAAATGCCCTCTTTTGATTACCAGGGCGCTACTGCGCTTACACCAGGGGCTCTAGCGAAAAAAGGGGCTGCTGTGGCGGGATTGTTGAGGAACTACAAGGTCGCACACCAGAAAGTGTCGATGGATATCGACCTGGAAAACCACACTGTACTGGGGACCACAGAGATCATGGTGATTCCTAGCGAGTCCACGCTGCGCAAGGTTTCATTTGACTGCAGACAGATGGAGATTGTAGATGTGTGGGTGAATAATAGAAAGGCCAAGTTCATTTATAATGATCCTCTAAGGAAACAGTTTGATGAGTTTACTTCTGGTAAGCCAAACAAACACTATAACGATATACATCAGCACCATTTTTACAAGGGGAAGCTGAGCAAAATCTTTAGTGGAGAGAATACTGAGGAGTTGACGGTGTTGATGCCTGAGAAGCTGAAATTAACTTTGCAAGATGCTTCAGCAATTCATACTTTCTCAACGCCCTCTTTCAGAGACTCACCAGGGAGCTACAAGGCCTCTACGGCCAATGAAGCTATTTATACCCCAGTCTCCATCAAAATCGAGTATAGATTGCAGAACCCACAAAATGGTATTCACTTCATTGGAGGAAAAGATTCCAACATAAGCAAGACTGAATGGCATGCATACACCTCCAACTCCAATTATAATGTGAGTACCTCTTCTTGGGTTCCATGTATTGACAGTCTGTGGGAGAAGTCAACTTGGGAGTTTGAACTGAGTGTACCACAGACCCTTAAAGATATTGGTAATTCTAAGATTGCCCAATCTAATGATAGTAATGATAATGATAAGAAGAATAACGAAGAAGAGGAAGAAGACGTTGATGTTAATATAGATGAGACCATAGATATAGTCGTTGTTGGAGGTGATTTCAGTAACCAAAAGGAGACTGCGCATTTTTTTGATTCTTCGAAGAAGATTGTTTCATTTTCCTTATTCAACCCAACTTCTGCTCACCATGTGGGTTGGGCTGTAGGGCCATTCACCCAGCTACCATTGATAAACTTACAAGAGGAGGAAGAAGCTGAGTTGAATGAAGAAAAAGACACCACAGCAGTTCCATCAAGTATTTATTGTATGCCATCAGAAAAAGATGATGCACTGAACTCAACCATCTTTCTATATAAAGCAATTGATTTCTATTCAAGAGAATTTGGCTCATTTCCTTTCACGAGTTATGGCTTGGTGTTTGTTAGCCACATGGAGTCTGATGTCAATGGATTTGCTGGATTGTCTTTAATAAGCAAGAAATTGCTGTACTCTCCAAATGTTATTGAGCCGATTTATTCAACGACATACAAGCTGAGTGTGGCATTGTCTGAGCAGTGGTCAGGGATCAATGTTGTACCATTTAGCTTTAATGACATTTGGTGTACAATTGGTATTGCCCATTTTATGGCTTTACAGTTCATTAAGAAGTTGATGGGTGTTAATGAATATAAATATAGAGTTAAGAAACAATCACAGAAGATATGTGATGAGGATATTGGCAAAAGACCGCTGGCAGACCCATTTTTCAAGTTTCCTATCTCAATCAATGATTTGGAGTTTATCGAACTGAAATCTCCAATTGTCCTATTCATTTTGGATAGAAGAATGACAAAAACTGATAAATCATTTGGGTTGTCAAGAGCAATACCCAAGATTTTTTTGCAAGCAATGTCTGGGGACCTCAGCAACAGTTCATTGAGCACTCAACATTTCCAATATACCTGTGAAAAAGTGAATCATAATAGATTAGATTCTTTTTTCAAGGAATGGGTGTTTGGATCAGGAGTTCCGATTCTCCATGTGACCCAGAGATTTAACAAAAAGAGAATGTTTGTTGAAGTCAGTATAAAACAAGTTCAAAATCAGGAAACTAAACCTTATCATCCAACCACCAAATCATTTATTGATGATGCAAGAAGTGAGCTGGAAACTGTGGAAGTTAAGTCTACAAATCCGACTGTTTTCACTGGGCCAATGACCATTCGTATTCACGAAGCAGATGGAACTCCATATGAGCATATAGTTGAGTTGAAAGAGTCGTCAGTTAAATTAGATGTCCAGTACAATACTAAGTATAAAAGACTGAAAAAGAGTCAAAAGGACATCAAGAATGAGAAAGAGAGAGCCGAGAGGCAACAACAAGAAGAGGAGGTTGTTCTGCTACATTGTTTGGGAGATATTTTGCAATCCGAACAAGAGAAAAAAGAATGGGGGCTAGTTGACTGGAGCAAAGAACAGAATAATGCCATGGTTTCCGAGGCGTTTGAATGGATTAGAATTGATTCAGATTTTGAGTGGATTGCCAAGATCCATATCAAGCAGCCGGAATATATGTATGCATCACAGCTACAACAAGATCGTGATATCGAAGCCCAAATCGAGTCAATTAACTATTTTGCCGACTTAAAACCAGGTGAACTGTACTCATCTATACTGACTAGAATTTTGATGGATGAGCGTTATTACGTGGGTGTGAGAATAGAGGCAGCAATGGCGATGGCCAAATTAGCCACACAAGAAAGTAAATTCTTGGGTATGAAGCAGTTATTGAAGGCATTCAGAACGCTTTACTGTTTCCGAAATTCTGATATTCCACTGCCAAACGATTTTCAAAACTTTTCGAACTACTTTGTCAAGAAGGCCATTTATGAAGCACTATCAACAGTGAAAAACGAGGATAATGACGTTCCATTGGAGGTGAGAAACTTCCTATTAACGATTTTGAAATATAACGAAAACTCAAAAAATCCTTACTCTGATGCATTCTATATTGGCCATCTGATATCATGTTTGACCAACTCGATGATAATGAATCCGTTTATCAAGAATACTGAACAATTGAGCGACCAAGATCAAAGCTTTGTGCAGAATGCAATAGCTGAGATATCGAGACACCAAAAGCTGGACGAATGGATTCCATCATACAACTCTACAGTGGGTGTTGTCGCATTGCAGGAGAAGTTGAAGCTTCAGAGACATGGCCTTCTTCAGTTGGACCCAGAGAACTTGCTGCTGCATACCAAAACCAACTTTCCCGACGATATCAGAGTCAACTCGTTCAAGGGACTATTCCAAATTGGTGGACTCAAGAATAAAGAAATTCTAGAATACTTCTTCTTGATGGCACAATTTGAAAAAAACGAGTACTTGAAGTACCAGTTCGTTGAGAGTTTTGTGACGGCTTTTGGCAGCGCAATCATTGATGGCTATTCAACCGATTTGGACGAGGAGGAGTTGAGCAAGGATATTGAGATCTCAGCAGAGGAGTTGCTGAAACAAGATGACTTGAACAATGATCGAGGAATGATCGTTGTTGAGGAGAAGGCCACTGATCAGTTCAACACCAGAAAAGATGAAGCTGCTAAGGCGTCACTGGTTGGAACAATCAACTTGTTGAGACGAGACTTTGGTTCTTTTGAACCACTTAAAACGCTCATCTGGGATGCGTTGAGAAATCCACTATTCAGTTTGTCTCAGAAGCGTAACTTGTTTGATCTTGTTTCAATTCTATACCCGGCTTATGACAGTCTGTTGGTGAAATTTCCAACCCCAAGAGAGAAAAAACTGGTTGCATCAAGAAATGGACTGACTACAATTGTACTGAAGAGAGAAGGCCAGTTCAAAATCAGTTTGCCAAAGAAATTAATACTTCCTGGAGCATCTGGTGCCTCTCATTCCAAATCGAAATCACACTCAAAACCAGCTAAACTTCCTACAAAACCATTAGTCAAGAACCCATTAGGCTACACCCCTAATCTGATCAGAACTAAAAACCAACCTTTACGCTATGTCAATATCTCCACCAGACACAAAACTATCACAGTGTCGTCAGATCCAATAAAATCAGGTGCAGATTCAAAACCTAAGCCCATCCAAAAACCAAATGCAAATGCAAATTCACCTGCAAAGCCAAAGCCCAAGTTGAAGCTGGTGTTGAAGGTTTCTAAATAGCAGAATAAATAATCAACTACAAAGCAAAATAATAATGTACTAGTATGAATTCTTTTGTATGCGTAATGGAATTGTTATGAAATCGTCAACTATATATACCTTGCGTCAGTAGCTGGAACTGGTCATACAATCTTGTGTAGACACTTCCAAGAGATTTTGCAATAAGATAATTCTCAACAAATGCGTCACAGTCAGACTCTGATAAATGTAACTGGAATCTCTGTTTGAACTGAACGCTTGTTTGTTCGCCTATTTTGAAACATGGTAAAGTGCTATCTTTTTGCATCAATTCCACCATTGTAACTAGTAAGTCAGCGTTCTTACGTAGTGATTTGAATGCTTCCTTGGTGTACTGCTTATATTTCTGGAATGGTTCGCCATCAACTCCGCCTAGAAGTTCAGCGTATTCAAAGGTCAGTTTAAATGGAGCAGCCTCAAATCCAACAGAACCTGGAGAATTTGACAACAAGAACCCAAAATCAATGTGGATGATATGACCTTCATTATCCAGCATTATATTACCGTTATGTCTATCTTTGATCTGCAGCAAGTAACAAATAATCGAATAGCCTGCTAAACTTCTGGCAAATGCATCTTGGGCCCTTCTATATTTAGAAGAGTTTGGATCACCAAAGACTCGTTCGAAATGTTCAGTCAATGAACTGATTGTTCCCTTTGGATTTTCACCACTTTCTAGAGAAAGCTTGGTTAGTGATTTTTTGATCGAATGGATTGATAGGGCATTGGTAATTGTCTCCACTAAGCCAGTATTAGCGCTTGTAATCAGAATTCTCATTCTTTTGACCCAAACTGGAACATTATTTGTTTTCCAAATAGTAGACATTGCTTGAATTAGCTGTGATGCAAATGCTTCCTGTCTTAGGTCATCTCCAGTCTTAGCAATGACCGAGCATAAATCCCAATTATCAAGATGTCCAAATTCACTGGTTCTACGAATTCTCTCCTTCTTAGTTTCCCAATCTTCTCCCAAGTAAGCAGTTGAGTTTTGACTAGACACACCTCCTAGTTTTAAATCATTTTCCAACTTTCTTTCTCCAGCAGCTCCATGAATTGCCTCTAAATCTTTATAACCAAAATGATCCTGTAATGATTGCATAGATGAGATGATTCTGGCCTTGATTGCAGTGGTTTGATCCACTGGCAATGTATTTGTTGTTGAGTCCAGTTGTGATAACATGACTGCTGCAATTCTCATCTGTGTGGCTAAATCTGATGGATCTGAAGTCTCTGAAAGATTGAAGTTATAGTGAGAGCTAAAATTTAAATCAGGTGTTCTTTCTTCATTAATTATTGGAACGTTGATTGATGATGCAACCAGGACTTCGTTTTTGAAAGCTTCAATTTCTGATCTGTTTGATAATTTCACAACTGATAAATCACCTAAATCGGTTTCTGCTAATTTACTATAACTGCTTGGGGTTAGAGATTGGTCATTCAGATCGACACCATTGTTACCGCTATTATTGACACTAGACGATGGCTGAATACCCAGGTCAAAAATATAAGAGTTGTTTGGCTTTTCATGTAGTAATCTATCATTTTCCTCACTTGATGGATCAAAGTCCAATCCATCATTCAAATACTCAATCAACAATAAAAATGGAACTCTTTCAGCGGAGTTTAAAACTGCAGCTTCATTCGCGGCAATCTGAAGAACTTTGTGTAGTTTTCCTCTTCTATTAGGTGGTAGCAAAGTTGGTATATCAACTTCTGCAGGTAGATCTCTATTCAGTAAAGATAATTCTGCTCTTAGCGCAGATAGTCTTGCTTCTTGCGGAACAGCACTCAATCTGATCGAGATGGTCTGTAAAGCAAATGCAAATTGGGTTTCACATCTGAAATAATTTGATTTCAACAGTTTTATCTTTGCAGTTGTTGACATTAGTGATGGAGAGATATTTCTTAAGTTAGCACCATGTGAGCTCGAGGCCTTTCTACCCCTAACTGAAGTCGACGGAAAGGAAGGGTTTGAGTGAATCGACACGGTAGGAGAGCTAGGTCCTGTTGAGCTTGCTCTCTGTAGATCAGGCATCGAGATTGAATTTGAGTCATTATCAAAAGCATGAGAAAAAGTTGGTGAAGATGCGGTAGATAAATCACCTTGGTCATAAAACAAGTTTTTCTGATGATGCAGCATCTCATTTGCAAATTTGTTTCTTCTTGTTTTTATCAAATTGTTTTCTGGAAAACTATCAATTCTCTTGAAGTCTAAGTTGTCATCAAATGAATCATTAGACTTTCTTGGTACCTCTTTCTTGTAAGATTCATCAGCCGAATTTTTACGTTCAATAGTATCGTAGTTAGGTAGTTTTCCCGAGTTTCTCAAAGTGTTCTTCAATGTCAAATTATCAGTCAGCTTTGTTTTGAAGTTTTTCATCAGTTCAAACACAAAACTTTTCTGCTTTTTGCCTTGAGATTTGGCAATTGGTGCTATGTACTCACTCAGCTGAGGAAGCCCAAATGCACCCATCATTGCCGAGCTCAAAATAATACATGGGGCAATGTTTTCTCTGAATTTATTCGATGGTGAATGTCCAATATTGAATAAAATGTATTGTAGATTGTTGAGCAGTCTTCTTGCACTTTGAAAGCTGTAACTATTTGGATCATCAGCCAAGTCCGTCAAATGAGCCTGTAAATACCAAAAAGTCAACAGAGTGAAATGAGGGTGCTGTGTAGATAAATCCAATAGCAAATCTTCTAAAGCCATGGATTCCGTTTCAACTGTAACCAGAATTTGGCATAGCTGTGGTATGAAAAAGGATAAATCATCTATTTTAAAGGTTCTCAATTTGGAACATAAGTGGTGGTGAATACCGATATTGGAGGCATATCGTTTAAGGTAGGCAACACACATAAACAATGAAAATTGTGGTGATTCAATGAATCTTAACAACAATGCGTTCCCACTCTGGTCCATCTTTGGTTTTCTGTATGTAATTTTCTAATTCAATTGAGTCTAACCGATGAGCTCAAGCTGATTTTCCATCAAACTGACAAAAACCTGATAAAACAGCACAAAATAAATCTGGTTGATTGGTTTAACTAATTTGACTAACCTAGTGTTCCAGTTTTTTCTTCGAACCAGCCGGAAAAACAGGCGCCAAACTCCTTAAAGATTATAATCCCCGAGCTGCTAACAGTGAAAGACTCGTTCAAACTAAACAAAATCTCGTTAGAAAATTCTTTGCCTTTGAAAGTTATTTGATTTCAATTTTTTTGTTTTTGTTTTCGTTGTTCAAAAGAAAGTTTCGCAAAACTTCTATTTTGGGTTATTTGGCATGATCCTATTTAAAATTTGGCGCAAAAATAGGCAGGGAAGCTCAGAAAGAGCGTGTTTGTATACTTGGAAAAAGCACACCCGCTAGTGCTACAAAGAAAGGTTTAAGTTTCAGACAGCAGAGAAAAGTTCAAAAAGTGATTTTTTTTTAAGCATTTGAGCCTAGAGCCAAAAAAAAGCCCAATTGTGATGAAGATGTCCACTATCTCAAAGCAAATGGAAAGCTGGCTATTCTACAAAATTTGATTAATCAACTATCATTTATTTCTGTTTTTTGTTTTCGCCTTCTTGGTCATCTTCATGCTTTCTTTTCTTTTCCTTCTTTTCCTTCTTTTCCTTCTTCTCTTTCTTCTCTTTCTTCTCTTTCTTTTCCTTCTTTTCTTCCTTGTCTTCTTTTTCCTTCTTCTCCTTCTTTTCTTTCTTTTCCTTCTTCTGCTTCTTCTCCTTCAACAGCGGATTTTCATATGTCTCTTCCTCTGGAGCAACATACTGTTTCTTCTTCTCTTCATCCTTGAGGGCTTTGTTTTCAGCTTGCTTAGCCTTCTTTTCATCCAATTCGATCTTCTTCTTCTCAGACTTCTTCAGGAAATATTCACCACTTTCAATCTCCAAATCAATCTTTCTAGGTAATTGAGCAGGTGGGAAAGGTGTGTAAACTTTCTTCTCTTTCTTTTTGCCTTGCTCATCTCTAGCTTGCTTGGATTTCTTACGCTGGACGTTCTTCTTTTTGAACATTGGTAAAAATCTTGACCAGTCCTCATGGGCTAATTCTGGTTTCTTCTGTAATTCTCTTTTGATCATAAGTTCTTTTATGTGATAGATAGGATGAATGTTCTTCATACAGTCTTCAACAACTCTTCTGACCTCCTTCAATCCCTTCCAAGGACCCATACAACTCACAGTATTACCTTGGACTAATATATAACATTTTGTCAATAGTTCCAAAGCTTTCAACGTGTTACCATTTGGCCCAACTAATCTTTGTCTTCTCTTAACAAATCTATCTTTATTCGTAACAAAGTTGCCAATTTTAATGATGTCACTAGCAATATCATCTTGCAGAATCTTAACAGCTTGAGGAAATGGCACTGATCTAGCCAGTAATTTGATCAAATCTCTCGCTTTCAAAATCATGGCTGGATCAAATGTCTTTCTGGTGGTTTTAACTGTCATCGACCCTTCAACCAAATCCAGAGTACACGCTATGTGGTGCGACTGTAACGCTGTGGTCACATCTCCCCAGATTTGTTTCAAGTAAACCTCACGGTACTTAGGAAATAAAGTCATAAATGTTGATTCTTCTGCAAATGGTTGACCTGATGCATTGTCTTCCTCCTTGAACTCATCAAATTTCCACTTGTCAATGTCGTCAGTGTCCCAAGGTTTGTCCTTGTTGTGTGTCGAAACCATATTCTTCCCTCTTAATACTTTATAGCTTCAATTATAAGTTCAAGCTTAAGCTCATCGCATAAAAAGAAGTTTTTTTCTATAGAAAAATAATTTTTTGTTAGACGGGGCTCATAACGTTGCCGTTTTCAGAATTTTTTCTTTTGCTTAATATAAATTTTTTCTCATTTAACAGCTAGTATTCCAAAGGCTGCGTAAGATGAACAAATCAAGAAGCAAAGTTGGCAAGAAGAAGTCTGCTAAGAAGAGCAAGTCAGCAGCGAAGTCAGCAGTGTCAAAGATTCAGAAACTGGAGTCTAAGATTGATTTGAGCGAGATTACAGAAAGTTTGAATATAAAGAAAGCTGATCAAGTGCAAGAAAGAAAAGGGCTCGACGCCAAAAACCTGAAAAAGGACCACGAGTCTGATATTAAGGTGAAGGAAGACTTGAAGAAAGCGGGTGCTAAAGTTGAAAATGATATAACGAAACAGCTGGAATTAATTGGTGGGTTCAGTCTGTAACTTGAGAAGAAGAAAGCTCGCGAAAGCAGTTATGGAAAGCTAGCGAAAGCAGTTATGGAAAGCTAGCGTTGAGTAGGATATTAGAGACTGACAGGCTTGAACAGGTTCTGGGAATCCAAATCAAAAGAGAAAAAACAATACAGATTGATACTTGATTTTGAATCCCACGCAAAAAGAACGTGAACATGTTAGGACGCCGCATGATAGGTTGGAGCTTTATAGTGGCGCGTGGAGCTGTAACGGGGGTTGCACGTACTTCCCATTATGCGACAAATGCGAGAAAAGGTTTCTGTACTGAATAAAGAAAACAGGTGTCAGCAGGGTGAATACGAACGGGCTAGCATTGCCAACTTGGTGCTGGTTTTTGAATCGACATTCCTGAAATAGACTGTTTCAAGCCCTTGTCTATATTAAGAGAATAATATAAAAATGATCAAATTTTGTATGTAGAACTCTAAAAAGACTTTTTACACCCAACTTGGCCGAGCATCAAGCTGTGATAATGCAGTGCTTTCAGCAGCGTTTATCAACCAACCGCAAACCACAATACCAAACTTAATTACAGGGGTCAAGACCCTTTTATGCCAAACTCCCAAAACGGCAAATGAAGCCTTTACTTGTGCCAATACTGCTAAAAACAGTAATACTGATAACACTTGCGCTAGGTTTCTATTTCGAGGAGTACAATTCTAGTGGTAGCTTTCTTCAACAAGATATCTCGGCATCAGCAGTCACAGAAAGGCACAGTCATGCTCCACACACATTTTGAGCTTCTCCCAAACAACCCTCATCAGTAAAACGCAAATCTTTATGGAGACTTCACAATTTTCACATGTCAGAAAATTATGAAAAAGTTCTGAAAATTTAAGAATTATCACTCACATGAAATTTTTTATATCTTTTCCTCTTATTCCAACGTCGATTTGAAAACGAGAAGGGATTTCACCGTCTGTCTTATACAAGCTTAGTGACATTTTCAGTAAGCCCTGCATTTAAGATTTTAGTTGGTGCTGTTGCAGATTAGCTAAGTATTGCTTTTGATTTCCTGACACATTTTCCCTATAATAAGTCTTGTGATATATTGAAGAAAATACCATAAACCACAAGATGTCTGAAAAAGGGGTGCTGTACAAAACAGAATCTACCAACGTCATGGTGATCAACAACGATACCCAGTCCTCGAGCTCGGTTAATAGAAAAGACGAGGAATCAAATGAATCAATGAACATTGATGACTTGAGATTGAAGCAGGATGGTTACACGCCGGAACTGCGTCGTCACTTTGGCCTATGGTCTCTGCTAGGTGTGGGTTTTGGTCTTACAAACTCTTGGTTTGGTATTTCGGCTTCACTGGTTGCAGGTATCAGCTCTGGTGGCCCGCTACTGATCGTTTACGGTATTATAATTGTTGCCTGCGTTTCTCTTTGTGTTGGTATTTCTTTATCAGAATTAGTGTCAGCATTTCCGGAAAACTCTGGTGGTCAATACTACTGGACTTTCAAGCTGGCTCCAAAGAAATATAAGAGATTTCTAGCTTACTTAGATGGAAGTTTTGCATATTTTGGTGCTGTTTTTACTTGTGCATCTACCACACTTGCTGTGGCACAAGCACTGGTTGGAATGTACGTCTTGGGAACTGGTGATCCAAATAAGTCTGCCAAACAATGGCAAGTTTTTGTCTGTTTTGAAGTTTTGAATATCTTCATTGCTCTTTTCAACATTTGGGATAAGCCTTTGCCATATATTGCTCAATGGGCGTTATTCACCTCATTAGGTTCCTTTGTTGTCATTACTATAGCTGTGCTAATTTGCTCAAGAGGCCATTATCAAAGTGCTTCATTTGTTTTTTCCGAATTTACAAATGCGACTGGTTGGTCTTCCTCAGGAATCGCATTCATTGTCGGGCTAATCAACCCAGCATGGTCATTCTCATGCTTGGACTGTGCCACCCACATGGCTGAGGAAATCTATGAACCTGAAAGAAAGATTCCAATTTCAATTCTTGCAACCGTCGCAATTGGATTTGGTACCTCTTTCTGCTACTCAATTGCCATGTTCTTCTCAATCAGAAACTTGGATGATATTTTGAGCTCACACACAGGTGTTCCAATTCTGGACATCTTTTACCAGTCACTGAACAATAGACACGGTGCATTGTTCCTGGAATCGTTGATTGTTTTGACTTCATTTGGCTGTACAATTGCATGCCAAACATGGCAAGCAAGATTATGCTGGTCATTTTCCAGAGACCAAGGTTTGCTAGGATCCCGTTACTGGTCAAAAGTCAATAAATCAGCTGGATTACCAGTTAATGCGCATTTGATGTCTGTCTTCTGGGACGCTGTTATTGGATGTATTTACATGGGATCAACTACAGCATATAACGCATTGGTCACAGCGTGTATCACCTTCTTATTGTTTTCCTATGCTATTCCAATTATTTGTTTACTAGTTAGAGGTAGAAACAATATCAAACATGGGCCATTTTGGTTAGGCCCAGTTGGATTGTTTGCTAATATCGTTACATTATCATGGACCGTCTTTGCAGCAGTATTTTTCTGCTTCCCATTTACAATGCCAGTGGAGTCCGGCTCAATGAATTATGCTTCTGCCGTTTTAGGAGGGTTCACCATTTATGCAATTATTTACTGGTTTGTTAGAGCAAGAAAGACATTTGCTAAAAATCATGATCTTGATAAGGAATTCCCAGATGATTTCATTGTTAAAAATGATTAGTTTGGGATTACGCACATCATCACAGTTGTTCCACTTTGTTTTTTTGCATCAAGTTTTCAATAGATAATATTTAATCTCTAATATTTATTAATTAATTTAATATGTAGTAGCTAAGCAAATAGACGGCACTATGCCTCTTGAATCATTTATATAATCGATGCTACTATTATATGGAGTGTGGATAACGGGATTTCCAGCCATATCACATTTCTCAACGAGGCACCAACCATCAGTGTGCTTTGCTAGTATTTTATAAAATTCACCAATTCTAATTGTTAGTTCATCAGTAAGCTTTCTATTGTAGTTTTTAACCACCTTGTATACTTTCTCGTCAATATTGAAGGTGTTTATAGAAATTGACTGGTTATTAATGGTCTCATTGGGGGCTATTTTACTAAACGGTCTATGTGGTAGTGGTTTTTCCATTGAGGTTTCAGTTTCAAACTTCAGAATTGGTTGCAACTTAGGAACAACATAATTTTTATTTGTAGTGTTGATAACCTGCTGTGTGATCTTTTCATCGCTCTTTGAGATACTATTCTTGGTGGATGCATTGGATGAAAAACCGGAATCACTACTCCAGTCAAACTTTTTGGGTTTTTGATAAACAGCCTCAGGCTGCCTAGGGAAAAATGGAGATTTTGCACTGCTTAAAGTTTTTTTGACTTTTAGTTTGAATTCTTTCAATGTGCTTGTTAGTGGTGTTTTGGGCGTCTTTGGTATATGGCTATTAACATTAAATTCCCCGGTACTCAAACTTCCTGTTGTTGGGGTTTCTTGTTTTTTTAGATCGCATAAATTCCTGGTGGTGCTGTCGTAAGCTGCAGAGTCAATAGCTTGCGCTTTATCCAAAAACCATTTACTTAGTGGAGATTCATACCCCCAACTTGGATCAGCATGCTGCTGACTTAAACTTATAGCTGATTCATTCGGTTTCCGGGGAATGTGCAATTGGTTTTGATTCTGATTAGGAGGTCGACTTAGTTTTACCTGGTACATAGCTCTAACATTGTTGTACGGAGAGATTGGCTGTTTGTAGTTGAAATTTGTGTCATAATTTGCAGCAAATGCATCCGTTGCATTCTTGTCATGTGTGTACTTTTTGGTTTTAATATAATACCAGACAACAATTGCCAAGATAATCACACCAAGTATACCTAGGGGTATACCAACAGCGAGTGCTACTGCAGGGTTGCTTTTAGTGGTTGAACTCGAAGTTCCTGAAAGTAAATTTGAAAAAACTGAACTTGAGGCCGTTGAAGTTGCAGAATTAGTTACCAGGGCAACCGTGCTGCTACCGCTATTTGCAGCAGAGGCCAAAATCGTTGAAGTTGTGGTTGAAATAGTGGACACCCGACCCTGTTTCACCAAGTACCCCTGTATTATGTTGGTCTGCGTTGCTTTTAAAGTGGATGTTACCTTACTTGTTATCGAAACTGTGGAAACAGTAGTGGACATGGCTGTTTTCTGCAAAAATGATGCAAATACTATTACTGGATTGGCTAAGGGCAAGAGAGGGTGGCTAAATACCTTTATCACTGGCGTATACTGCGTTATATACACATGTTCGTGTCTTTAATTTGTTTTATGTGTCAAATTCAAACCAGTTTTGAAAATGTTTCAGAAAATATGAAACAATAACTACCAGGTGACTAAGAACAGAATAATATTACTAAACATAACAAAAAATAGAAAGCGACACACAGCATACCGCAACACAAGGGTATGAGGGTCAGTTTAAGGGTCTCTTTATAGGACGCAGCTTAAACGCAGCTTTCTCAAAAAATATGAAGTGAAAGGCTTCGAGCTTAGATGACTTCAACGTCTTTCATAATGTTTTCATCATCGTTTGAAGATTCGGAGCTTGAGGTATCAACAATCTCACCAACGTATTTTTTGTAATCAAAGACGTCTTCAAACCATCTGAAAGGGTAAGCGTTGGTTGGAATTGGTGGAGGTCCTCTTGCGCTGTCAGTACCCCGTGGATTAGCTGCAGAGTTGGATTGCGGTGGTACTGGTGGTGGTGGTGGTGGAACTGGGGCATGGCGATGAGGGCGTGCATTGTGCTGAGGCATGTGCGGGTAATGTTGTTGGTAAACATGATCATATTGATAAGGACCATAATGAGTATAGTTTTCCAAAGGTGGGTCATAATCATCATAGGCAAAAGGAGGAGGAGGGCCTGGAGGAGGATGGCAACCACGGAAGAAGTGTGGAGGAGGCGGATGATGGTGATGGTGACGAAACCAAGATGAATGGTGGCCATGGTGACGACGCCATGAAGGAAGAGAGTGAAACTCATGACCCGGAAAGTGCTCCAGTGGCTGTTGCTCGTATGGCACACCAAAGGATCTGAACCCAAATGGGCCAAAAGGTCCCCATTTTCCGAACGGATCGTTCATATCAGCCGTCATTCCGGAGCCAGATGTTGCAGCAGCCGTGGCAGCCGCAGCCGCACCACCAGGAGACTCAACTTCAGGCTCAGATTTAGCAGCCCCCTTCCCCCTATGGGTTCTTCTTCTTCTCTTCTTCTCAACGCCAGGTGAAGAACCTTCCGCTCCTTCTAAGTACTTCTTATGGAGAGTTTTTGTGACACTCATTGCTATGTTTTTCAGCTGATCCACAGTGAGAGTATTCAGAACATCCATGTTGGTCGCCTGACCAACAAGCTCTGATATTTCACTCATTTTATTCAGTGCTTGCCAACTGTATTAATGATCAAAAAAGCGGAAACATACCAGTCTTATTCTGATGTATTTATATGCTATAAGATTCTCAAGGCTTAGCTAGGAAAGCACTTTTAAATGCCGGTGTCGGCCGATAAGCGATGCAGTTTCAAAAACCGAAATCCCATAAATAGCAGTTCTTTTCATTAAACCCGCAGCAATAACGTTAAAGTCTAAGCAAAACTGCAGTTCAGACAGCAAATCTTGTGACTCTGGTTTGACTGAGGCTACGGCCGATTAAACAAACAAAATATGACATTAAACCATTACTTAAAAACAAATTATTAGAAATCAAGCTAAAATAGCCCAAAATTTCTCCCACACATTAGCAGGAGCTTCTTCCTCCCAAACAATTGCATCGATCTCTCTTCTATCAGTATCGATATCAACTTGGTCAATTGGCAAGAATAATGGACCTCTGAACCAGATCTGGAATCCAATCCACAGGGCAAAGAATATAATGACAGAAATATATGCAGTGAAGAAATCACTTGTGTGGAATCCCCCAATAAATGCAGAAAATCCGTTAATCAGGATGATGACAATGATGAAGAAAGCTGCGTAGTAGGCACTGTATGGCATAAAGGTAGCTTTAAATGGTAACTCATCTCTAGTCATACCTCTATGGTGAATGGCTTGCATGAATCTAATATGTGATATTAAGATGAATAACCATGCAAATAACCCTGCAACTGCAGTGATATTCAATAACCAGTTGAAAACTGTGTTACCACCATTTGAGACAACTAAAAATCCTAGTAAACCAAATAATGAAGTAAACATAACACTGACATAAGGAACACCAGCTTTAGTCGTCCATGCAAAGCATTTTGGTGATAACTTGCTTAATGCTAAACCATATAAAACTCTTGAACCAATATAAACATTTGAATTACCAGCTGAAATAATGGTAATCAAAATCACCGCATTAAAAATGGAAGGTAAAACTGGTGTGCCTGAATTCTGAATGGCAATGATAAATGGTGATGCTGAAACATATGAATCATCTGAAGCTAATTTAGGGTCGTTGAATGGGACTAATAAACCAACAAAGAATAATGATAAAATGTAAAAGAATAAAATTCTGAAAAAAACTTTATTGATGGCACTTGGAACTGACTTTCTAGGGTTTTTACTTTCACCCGCAGTAACACCTGCTAACTCGGTACCTTGATAGGTAAAGGCTGCATTGATTAATGAAGAAACCCAACCAAGAAATCTACCTTCTGCTCTATTTGAGACCAAGATTCCTGGGCCCCATGGACCTGGGTTTCTCCAATATCTGAAACCAACTGGACCTTGCTTACCTCCACCGCAGACCATTACTAATGCATAAATTAAAAATCCCAAGATTGCAATAACTTTAATTGAAGCAACCCAAAATTCAATCTCACCATAAAATTTAACTGGAATTAAATTACCAAATGACAATATAACCCAAAATATACCGATCCAAGCCGCTAATGGAACAGAATGGGTCCAGTACTGAATGATTTGGCCAACAACTGATAACTCTAAAGCATAGGTGATACACCATGAAAACCAATACATATAACCATTTGCTGCACCTAAAGCTGGTGACAAAAATCTCTTACTGAAAACAGTAAAAGATGAAGTGACTGGAATGAAAGTGGCCATTTCACCTAAAGATTGGGTCACTGAATAACAAAATGAAGCCATGAATAAATATGCAATAAGTGCATTGACTGGACCAGCATCTCTTAGGGGGGTTGAAGTACCAATCCACAAACCAGTACCAATTGTACCACCCAGAGCAATCATGGTGATATGTCTTTGCTTTAAAGCTCTTTTAACTTCTGTATCTCTGACATTGCCTTGGATATCAAAACTTGATTCATCACCAAGCTCCTGAAATTTGCCATTGTTGATTTCTTCATCTCTCTCACCTATTTCGACTGATTTTTCAGTGGTGATATTCCCCAGTTCAATATCTTTTGTGTAATAGTCATTAGACGAACTCGCTGATGGCATCCTATGGTAGTTTATATGTTTATTACTGTTTTTGCTATTGTCTCTGAATGTCTCAACTACCTGGAAAAATATCTCTGTATGCTAAACTCTTGGATTCGTTCTGATGACCGCAAAAATCAAACAGTTAAGAAAAAAAAATTTGATGAGATAATTAAAGCCAAATAAGATGACTGGATATACTTTGATTTGAGTTAATCTGATATCTTCCTTCTACCAATTTTTAGCTCCTGGCTGAGTACTTGATAATTGTGATTTATATAAATATATATGTAAATCTGGAAAGTTTAGTGAGTGAATACAATAAACAGCACAATTAAATTCTTATATACCAGAGGACTTGGAAAAATTTCATCAGCTATTTCGCTTCATCTAAACAAATGAGCATCTTGAAATCCTTATCAGTTCGCTCTTACATGTTGCGTTTCTTTTGCGGATTAATTCATTTTAACCTGTCATTTTTTGTGACTAAATCAGTAGCGAGTGGCTCCAGGTTCGTTAAATATAGCAGTTGTAACACCTCTAGTTATAGCTTGCTGTTAGCTGTTCAACTACCACTCCTCGCTGTGACTGGTGCTTAACTGCTGTAAAACCTCGGGATTTTCATTTCAATAACTGTTGCTGCACCAAGTTTGATGCGGCTCCTTCATTTCTTAGTAAAGGCTGACCAATCACCTAGGATTTGACCGTTGTGAAACGGTTGCCTTCCAAATTAGGTAGCAGCTTTGCAGTAACGCGAGTATAATTTTATTAAGTGGGAGAGTACTGAATGAGGTTGTCCTTCTTGTTAGCTTGCGGTTACTACTTGAAAATTGAGGGCTGTAGTGGTAATTTCTTCCATTTGAACACTACAATATCTGACGAGAATGCTATTGGCGGTCACCACTGCCGAATTAACAATAGGAAAAATTTTCATCCTTACATGTAGGGCACTAAGGCTCTTTATGTGCCTTAACATTTTAACAACTGCTCACTAAAAGTCAGGTAACGGCGTTGAAGACACTAGATGCCGATTTCAGTTGTTATTTCTACATTTGGTGCCTGAGTGATTGTCGCCAGCCAACTGTTACTGGCTTAAGGCATACACGTTGCCAGTATTGGCAAGTCCTTAGTCTATTAAGTAAAGGTCTTAGTCATACAGGCGAAAATGAATTTCCATGCAGCTGTCTTTTCTTTTTTTTGTGCCATTCAAAACCAAAAAAAAGCCGTATAGCGGGTTAATGCATGTACTTTTCGTTAAAAGTAACACCTTTTTTTTAGGTGAAGTGAGCTTTCTAAAAGGTCTCATCATAATTGAGGTGAATAAGAGTAATAATAATGGACAGAAAAACCTGAAAAAAGAAAAAAAATACAATGATTCTTATTATTTCCAAGAAATTTTTTTTTCACACTGTTTATAACATTACAATAAGATATAACTAGTCATGGGTTCAGGAGATCTTGAGAAAAACCAGTCTCCTCCAGAAACCGATTCAATAATTGAATCAGTCAAAGATTCGATCAAAGACCAGATTTATAATCTAACACCAACAACTACACCAACTAATGACAATTTAAAAGAAGAAGAAAAGAATGAGCAAGCCATTCACGGTGAAGTGAAAGATACCCATGTTAAAAGAGACTTGAAACCAAGACACATTTCGATGATTGCTCTTGGTGGTACCATTGGAACAGGTCTTTTCGTCGGTATTAGTGCTCCGCTAAGTGATGCTGGCCCAGTGAATGCATTAATCTCATATCTTTTCATGGGCTCAATTGTCTATTGTGTCACTCAGTCTTTAGGTGAAATGGCTACTTTTATTCCAGTCACTTCTGCTTTCACTGTCTTTAATGCAAGATTTTTATCACCAGCTTTGGGTGTTGCAAATGGTTACATGTATTGGTTCAATTGGGCAACAACTTTCGCAGTTGAAATCTCGGTTGTCGGACAAGTGATACAGTACTGGACGGATGCTGTGCCATTAGCTGCGTGGATATCAATCTTTTGGGTTATTATAATCTCTGCAAACTTTTTCCCAGTTAAATACTATGGTGAAATCGAATTTTGGGTTGCATTCGTTAAAGTGATTGCAATTGTTGGTTTCTTGATTTACTCCTTAGTCATGGTCTGCGGTGGAGGTAAACTAGGTCCAGTTGGTTTCAGATATTGGAGAAACCCAGGTCCTTGGGGTCCAGGGCTGTATGTCGCTGACAAAGCAAAAGGTAGATTTCTTGGTTGGGTTTCTTCATTAATCAATGCAGCTTTTACCTACCAAGGTACTGAATTGGTTTGTATTTCTGCAGGTGAAGCTAAAAATCCAAGAAAAGCAGTCCCAAGTGCAATTAACAAGGTTTTCTTTAGAATTTTATTATTCTATATCTTGTCATTATTCTTTCTAGGTTTACTGGTTCCATATAACGACCCAAATCTGAGTTCAACAACTTCGATCATTGCATCGTCTCCATTTGTTATTGCTATTAAAAACTCTGGAACTCCAATTTTACCTCATATCTTTAATGCAGTTGTTACCATCACAATTATCTCAGCAGCAAACTCAAATGTTTATGTTGGTTCCAGAATTTTGTATGGATTAGCATTAAGTGGTCATGCACCAAAGCAGTTCAAATATGTCACGAGATACGGTGTTCCTTATCTTGGAGTCATTACTACTGGATTACTTGGTGGATTAGCGTACATGGTTACTTCTTCCAATGCAAACCAAGCATTTAACTGGTTAGTTAATATCACTACAGTCGCAGGGTTATTTGCATGGTTCTTCATTTCAGTTTGCCACATTAGATTCATGCAAGCTTTGAAACACTTTAATATTTCAAGAGACGAGTTACCATTCAAGGCAAAGTTCATGCCATACGGTGCATACTATTCTGCATTTTTTGTTTTCGTTATTATTCTCATTCAAGGTTACAATGCATTTATTTTGAAGTTTGATGTCACTGCATTTTTCACTGCATATGTTTCAGTTATCATTATGTTTGGTCTTTGGTTGGTTTGCCAGTTATATTTCCGGTGCCCATTATTGTTACCTGTTGATCAAATCGATATTGACACCGACAGAAGGGAAATTGATGCAATAGTCTGGGAAGACGATGCTCCAAGAACCCTATGGGAAAAATTCTGGAATGTTGTTGCATGATTTATTTATTTTTACTCAATTTGCATGTATTTAATGATGATTATGAATGTATTTTAAATCTGTTTGTTGTACTGTGAAGAATAACCACCTGGTTTCAACTTTATTAACTCTCTCATCTCCAAATCTTTATGGTGAGCACCTTGTGCATCTAAGGTAAGTCCATATAGATACTCCTCGAATTTATCTAAAAACATTCCATCAAATAAATCATAGCAATATTGTCTGTATGATTCAACATATTGGTCCCATATACTGTATTTATTGAAAAGCTTGAAACCAGACAGGCAACAAACGGCACAATAGTAAAACATAATTTTCATTGCTAATGGATCCTTGTTCCTTACTAGTTCAACAAAAGGCTGGCAATCTTTAGCAAAGAATAGTATAACTTTGAACAAATGTAATTGATAATCAAACTTAAATGATCTATAAACTCCCACTTCCAGAGCAAATATTGCTTGAGAATATATATCATAAGTTTCTTTATCCATTCCAAATTTTGCAATCTCAGTTAAGTGATTCTTTAAATCTTCGATAAGTGGAAACAATATCCTTGGATTTTCATCATCAGGGAATGTGAAAGCATCTGGGGAAAAGATTAAACATGAGTATTTGGTGTTCATCAATATTGGATATGATTGAATTGCCGCTTGTGTCATTGACTTTGACACGTCTAGCGCATCAACAAAGAACTCCTCTGAGTCGTTAAACCGTATTAATGGGGCTGGTGATATTGGGTGAATTGAAACAAAAGCATAAATAATTATGTGTCCTATTAATGAAACAACTGCTGTTCTTTGGTCAACGATTTCACCTGGTTCCAATGTAGCCTGTGATAGTTTCAAAGTCTCATTGAAGAAGTAATTGGCTTTGTTGTACAAGTTTACCATTGTTGTCTCATTTTCCTCATTAGTATCTGGCAAGAGCACATCAATCATATTATTAGACGCAAATTTTGTCCAAAGAAAAACACTGCTAATGGTTAGAACAGAGTTTTTAGCCAATTCAGATGATAAACATAGTTTTGGTGCTTCATTTGTCCAGAAATAAGTAACATCGTTATTCTTTTCAAACGTGAAAAAAGAACCTCCAAATTCAACAAAAAATTTCAACAACCTGTGCTCGAAATTTGATATTTGTAATTGTGAGGATAATGAGTTCATCATCCCAACTAATGAGCTAATCAATCCATCTAAACTGCCGTTTCCTGCAAGAATACCTTTAGAGTTTGAGGATATCTCAGAAACAGATTTTGTGGTTAAGTAGACACATTCTCTTTTAGTATGACGGCAATACTCGCATGATGGTTTAGCCTCATCACACTTGATTTTCAGTTTTTTGCAGCTGACACAACCGTTTCTGGATCTCTTGGCCCTCATTTGCTTTGAATTATTCAAACTGTCCGTTCTATCCTGTTGGGTCTTTAAGATTTTAGTATTTAATTCTAATTTTGGTTTTTATTTTTTGCTTTTAATTTCATCACCATTAAAGTAAATCCTTATCGTACGAAGAACTTCCTTAAATTTCCCCGATAATTGTTTTGTACAAAGTGTCTGCAGTGACTTAACGTATACAAATAGGAGACCCTCAAAACAGGCGGTGCAGTAATCTACACAGTATGCAGCAGAACCTGGACATCACTAGTAGTTTACTCTTTGATCATTTTCATCGCATTCTGACAGACACTTGGCACAATAAGTATCGAATCAAAAAACTAACAGAAAGTACAATAAATGTGAAAACATAGCAATCACCGGACCAAATGCCACGAGTGCCACACATTTGTAGCTACAAACTGATACTTGTGCCTCCGCATTACTACTTTTTCTTGGGTCTTCCGCACGTCATTAAATTTTAACGGCTTTCAAACGGTCAAAACGGTTTTTTATAAACGGTTTTCTTTGACTAACTTGACTAACGGAGTTTTCCTGCAGCATGAATCTTTTGAAACTGCTCAGCCTCACACCTCAATATTACCTGAAAGCCGAGAATGATTATTTATTGCATATTATCAATTGCTTCATCGTAGTAACTATAATGATGTTTATGAAATATGTATATTTTGAACAAAATAATCAGTTTGTTTGGTACAGAGAATGCGCAAGCACACGTTACGAGACATGTGTTAGTAGGTGTAAATACAGTTAAATGGGAATGCAGGTGAATGGAGCTCAGTGGCTTCACCTTCAAGAGGTTCAGGGGCAGAGGAAGACCTACCTTTCAAATACAAGATGTAAAAATCAGTGCCAAAGACACCGAGTTGCATACAGTTTGTTCATTTATTCAAGAGCTCAATACTGGGGAGTTTTCTTTGTACTGCGCAGTATAACCTCCTGGTTGTAAATTGATTAATTCCTTCACTTCCATATCCTTATAGAAGGCACCTTGGGAGTCCAAAGTCAATCCATAGAGATACTCTTCAAACTTGTCCTGTAGCATTCCATCAAATAAGTCACAACAGTGCTTTCTATACGCTTCAACGTATTGGTCCCAGATACTATATTTGTTGAACAGTTTAAACCCACAAATGGAGCAAATGGAGCAATAATAGTACATGACTTTCATAGCAAACGGGTCTTTATTTCTAACCAGTTCAATGAAAGGTTGGCAATCCTTAGCAAAATAAAGAACCACTATAAACAGATGCGGTGGATAGTCAAATTTGAATGCTCTGTAAACTCCCACTTCTAAAGCATTTATTGCTTGAGTATAATTGTTGAATGTCTCCTGATTCATGCCATATTTTGAGATTTGGGTCAAGTAAGTCTTTAATTCTTCAACTATCGGGAACGTGAGTTTTTCATTGTCGTCATCAGGAAATGTAAAAGCATCTGGGTGAAATATGAGACATTTGTACTTGGTATTCATTAACATTGGATAAGATTGAATGGCACAATCTGTCAGTGATTTTGAGACATCCAAAGCATCGACAAAATACTCTTGTGAATCATTAAATCGTATTAATGGAGTTGGTGATATTGGGTGTACGGTGACAAATGTATAAATAATAATATGTGCAATCAGTGAAGTGACCGCTGTTCTCTGATTGCAAATACTTCCAGACTCCAATGTTTCTCTTGACAGCTTCAACGTCTCATTAAAGAACTCGCTGGATTTATTATAGAGGTTAACCAATGTCGTTTCATTTTCCTCATCAGTATTTGGTAATAAAATATCTATCATATTACTGGCTGCAAATTTCTTCCATAAGAAAACACTGCTGATGGTAAAGACAGAACTTCTCACCAGCTTAGAAGATAGACATAGTTTGGGTGCCTCATTTGTCCAGAAATGATTAACTGCGTTATTCTTTTCAAATGCAAAAAATGATCCACCAAACTCAATGAAAAACTTGAGCAGCCTGTGCTCAAAGTTCGATATTTGAAGTTGCGAGGATAACGAGTTCATCATTCCAGCCAATGAACTGGTTAACACATCCAAATTGTCTTTCCTCGTATCAATAACTTTGGAAACTGAGGCGATATCAGAAGTCGTTTTTGCGCCTAAATAGACACACTCTCTTCTAGTATGTCGACAGTATTCACATGATGGCTTGGCCTCGTCGCATTTGATCTTAAGTTTCTTACAGCTGATGCAGCCCGTTCTGGATCGTTTGGCTTTCATTATAGCATTCACCCTGTTTACTTCTAATTATATTTTGATTTTGGTTTTAACTTAAATCGCACTAAAAAAATTATTCAAATCTTTTTGTCTGTGAGTCTGCTGACAATAGCTCTAAGAGCTGCAAGCATTTCAACTGATTGCGCTGTATTTGGAAACTGATATGGTGGTAGTTCACTTTGATGACTGTGATTTAAAACCATGTAGATGCGTTGTCACAAACTGGGTTGTGAGCGGGCATTGCCTTCTTGGCAGTAGTTACAATATACTCAACCGGCACAGAAGCTATAAGTGACATATACACTGACTAGCACATTTTGATTCTTGCTGGGACACGGCTAATGCATGTGGCTCTTCCGTACGTTGAACATTCAAACATGATATAAACATTTTGCATTGACAAAACTTTCGTGCACATCTCAGACAACACAGTCAGCATACGCATTGTGTTTTGGACTATTACTGGTGATGTTTGCTACTACAGGCATTACGTACGACACCAGATGGAGATGCAAAAAGTTGTGTACTATGTAGTAGCATCAAATTAGTGGTGTACATTTAGGCACAACCAAACGCTTATCCCATGCAAGAGTAATCTGTGAAAAACTAAATAGGATGGCTTGAAGAAGAGGCTGCAAAGCATTGATCTCCGACGAAGCTGAGGGCTTTTCGTAGAAAACATTCAATCCAAGTAGTACATTAGAGGTGAGACTATTATAGGACTTCAGTCATGGGTAGTTTTGTGCCTGACTACAGCCGACAAAACTTCATTTCCTTTTTTTTGTAGGAACCCTTATCTACCAGCTGTTATCAAATGAAACTAAATTGATAGTTTGGTTCTCAGTTATTCGCGACAGAATTGTTCTGGAATTTTCAGCTATGGCATTGCTAAAGTTGGTCTCTTTCATTTCGTCTTTTAGGTTTATAGATAACAATTAACACACTAAAAAGAGTATCGCCTCATAGTGACACAAGTCTGTATTGGTTGCCTTTGTAACTAACCAGAGATGTTTACCATCATCATTAACTAAGGATGTTAGTGTTAGAAGAGGTGTATTAACTTCTCAACAATCTCCAAAACCCTAAAGGCCGTTATTGAGTTGACTCAGTGATTTACTATGTCACAAACTGCTTAATAAGCGCTAATGCACCGCAGGCACCAATCCAGTAAACTTCAGCAGCCCACCTCCTTACACAGCTATCCCTTCGAAGTATAGGATTTCAGTATCCTAATACCAATTAAAGCTTTGATTTTCAAGGCCCCCTCACACAGCTACCTCCTGGTTCTTCCCTACCTCAACGGCTGCTTGACGCGCACTTTAAACGTCTTTTCCCAGTAGGGAAATATTCCCTGCAGTAAATTTCTTGGAAAATTCTCAGCCACACGTATTAGTAACTAGCGCTTATATAAGCGGGTATTTATTTTTGGCAGATATTACAGGTTTACAGTGCTGGTGGTGTCCATGTTTGAAGTGGACATGAAGGTTTGCAGTGTCCACGATGGAGTATATAAGAAAAAGAATAACCATTCGAAAAAAGTAGTGGATTGTATCATAACTGAAACTTTCAATAATTAATCTTGGCACAATGTCGCTACATCCTTGGAAGGTTATTGCAATCATTGAAATTGCTTACTATGCGATTATATTCCTGACATCACTATATCCAGCATTTGTAACAGTGATGAGAAAGACAAAGTTCAGAATGTTCTATATTAGATATAACTTGCTTGTGCTTTCAAAATTGGCCTCAGGTGCACTTGTTTACGTATTTATCCATCAACTTGATTCATCATCTAACAGTACCAACGAGGAAACCAATCTACTAGTTGCTGCAGCTGTTTTGAACTCGACTGCTTTAGGTTTTATTCTGTTCTTAGCAATATTTATTTTGAAATACATCCATGACCTTCTGGGACTCGAGGATGATGATGACGACTATGATTCAGTCAACCAAAGTACCGCCTCCAAATTGATTACAGCCATCAAGCAATTAAAATCAGGAAACTTCAAAAGCTTCAAAGGTTTAACAGAAATAGGTGGAAAACTAGTTTTTATCTCCATTATTTTGAATATCATTGCTTATTCATTCATTCAATCAGATCGATCAACTTCCAGATCTTTACAAGAAGCCGGTTCGATTATTTATTTGGTGTGCTTGTTATTCATCATTTTTATTGCTTTCCGTACAGTTAGAGATCAACACAAATCTCACACCAAAAATCAGATAATTATTTTTATGCTGTATGGTATACTAGCAATGACACCTTTTGTTCTAGTTAGAATAATTGACTCAATTGCTGCTGCATTTAACTTCACTGTGAGTGGTGATTCTTTTACTGGAACCTCGAAATTCTCCTTTTTGTTTGGTGATTGGAAGATTTATGCATTTATGGCTTTCCTTGAAGAATGTATTTCAGTTGGAATTTACACACTGATGATTTGGATCAATTTATCATTGAATGATTTGGCTACGGCCGATGTGGGTTTTAAAATGGAAGTATAATTTTATATATAGTCTTTGATTCTTATTCTATTCTTCTTCAATCGTAGCATCAGGTTTATTCAAGTCCTGATTTTGTGCTTGTGTGGTCGTATCAGTCTGGGACTGTCTTCTTTTTAATCTGTGCTGCTGCCGCAGTAGCTGTGCTCTGGCTGATTTGGATTCTTCTTCAACACCGGGCGTCCCTCCTCTGAGTTCTTGTAATAAATTTCTCGCTCTGGATCCTACATCATCCTCTGAATTAGTTTCACCGTCATGTAATTCTATCACTGAATCAGGTGATTTTGAGCCTGAAGCAGCTTTTGTTGGTGACGAAGACGATAGATCAGATACCATGGAGGTATTATCATCATCTTCACCATCATGTAGCTCAGTAGAACCTTTTTCGAATTCACCTGCAATTTTATCTTGGTTTTGTTGCTGATGATGATGTTGTCTAGCCAGCGCTCTTTTTCTTGCTGATGATGGATTGCCTTTAGATGGCCCTGCAGCTTTCAATTTTTCTAACAAAGCATCCATAACATTCTCACTAGCTTCATTTCCTTCTTTAGATTCAGATTTCTTTGCCTCCTTTTTATTCATTTCTTCTAATTGTTGTTTTCTTTGTAGATATACTCTCTCTTCTTCTTCCCGTGCTAAGTTCTCCTTTTGTGCCTTCTTATAATCGTTACTGAAGTCAACAAATTTCTTGAAAAATGAATTCTTTGCAAATACATCTTGATAATCTTCACCAAAGAAGTTCATGAGATTTTCAAATTCAGTCAACGTTAATTTAGATTGATCTTGCAATAGCTCAGATTTTCTTTTAGCTTCTGGTAACACAGGTAAAGTTTTACTCAAAACTTTATCGTTTGGATGAAACTTTCTTGAGTCGCTTAAATTACCAATGTCAATTGAGGATTGAACATTTTTGATACTTTGACTAAACTCTCTCGAGTCATTTGTCAGCTGTTCAATTGAAATTTTCGCAACATCAAAACATTTGGAAATTTCTTCTAAAAAGTGCTCAACTTCTGGATATGCAGTTCTAACGATCTTCTCCACATAGTGTAGAAATGTCATATTGTTTTTATCGTTCTTCATAAAGGTTAATCTCTGCAAAGTATTCAATTTAAAACCCTGTGCTTGTTTATTTGAGTCATTCATGTAATTACCGACAGCTAAAATGATATCAAATAACTTTCTTAGATTCTCAGAATTTTGAATACTTTCCGTGGCCTCATCAATTAACCGATGTTTTCTAACCAGATCCTGATACTCTTTTTCGTATGTTGTGATAACTCTAATAGCTCTCATTCTCGATGGCCAGTAATCTTGTAGATTGAAAAATAACTCTAAAAACAAACGGTCGGATCTTTGTAACTCGTTAGGATCTTTTTCAGGATACTTCTCAGAGCCTCTTGTCCAGTCTGTTCGATACGGTTCCAAATTTCTTGCAACACCATTTGGGATCTCTGATAATTCTGGTTTACTTAGAAATTCAATGACAGCAGAATTTTCTAAAATGACTCTGTCACATCTTAATATCTTATTGACCAGTTGGTCTTCACTTAATGTTGAAAACATGTGTAGGTTAATTTGAAATTGTTGAGAAATATCTCTTGACAAAAATGTCAATTTTTCTATTTCGCCTGCCTTTTTACCAGTAATCTTTTTGATCTCCTTTGCAGCAAAAATATTTTCAAGTTCATCAAATATACCTTTATTCAGTAGATCAGTTGCAACTTTTTCTGGTGCACTAAATTCCCAAACAGAATTCTCGGTATTCTCAATTTTTTCCCAATGTAGCTGCTTTAGTTTAGTTTTTGGTCTTGGATATTTATCAAATAAGCTTGGTGATTGTGGCAGTAAAGGACTTGCAAAACCTGTTTGCGCCTTTGGGGTAGGAAATGGTGGAGGTGGAGGAGGTAAACCTGGATTTGATGAAGGGAAAGGTGGTGGAGGTGGAGCTGGAGGAGGTGGCCCAGATGATAACAATGGTGGCATTGGAGGAGGAGGAGGAGGCGGTGGTGGGGGTGCAGTAATTCCAGTAGCAGAATCTGGTTTACCCTGTAATGATGAAGGTAATGGAGGTGGAGGTGGAGGTGGTGGTGGTGGAGGAGGAAGCAATTGTGCTGTAGAAGAACAATCTGATGACTCTGGAAACACGACTGGGGTTGCCTTTACTGGTGATGGTGGCATCAATGACGTTTGTTTACCATTAGCATCAACAAACTCATCACCATCTTCATCGCCATCTTCACCAGGCACTGCTGATACTGATTTAACTTTTCTCTTATTCTTTCTGGCCTCCGGTGATGGTTCATCAGAAAATTCATCATCATCAGAGGATTCATCAGCAGTTTTTGAGGATTTTATAGGCTCAGTTCTACCAACAGTTGATTTTAACTCATTCAAAAATGATGGCTTAAATCCGTTTGTTTTGCGAATTCTCTCAACAACAACAGATTTTCTATAAGAGTGATCTGGTTGCTCCAGAGGCTCCTTCTTACCTGTAATATATTTCTTTTCCAAATTTTCCAAAAATGATTTTGAAGAGTTAACTTGCTCATTAATTTCTAGATTGTCCTCTAATGATTTGGTTAATTTTTCTATTTCATCTAACTGAGTATTCAAGTCGCCAGTACTTAAGCTCTTTGGGTCCAGCGAATGGTAATTATTGCTTTCATCATTTTGATTCAATGAAGAAAAATCAATATTCAATTGAGCAAACCTTTTCTGCGTTTCTCTTAACCTTTCCAAAGCATTTTGTCTTTGTTGTTCCAGTAGTTCCCTATTTGCGGAATTGATATCAAACTTCATAATGTCATTTGATTGATTCTGCAAGAATTCTAGTTTTTGTTTGAGGTCATTCAACTTTCTCAAGTCTTCTTGTTTTGATTCTGCAGTAGTTGGCTGCTTTGGTAGAGGAGATTCAGGTTTCTTTGAATTTTTGAAATTGGTCATCTCCAATTCTCTAGCTTGCTGTTCCAGATCCTCCATTTGATCCCTCAGAGCTCTCAGTCTATTATTTGGTTCAATCGAGCCCCATTTCTTAGTATCAATTCTATTTTGAAGTTTCTTTTTTGAGATGTGTGTTTTTAGTTTATTTACAAGTTCAGCATTATTATCAGCGGAAGAAACCGCAGTTTTGGAAGAATCAGTAGCTAAAGTTGAAGATGACTGATCTGATTTATTGTTCAGCAAGATTAACATTTCTCTCATTTCCAATTCTTGCTCATGTTTCTCTAATAGATGTTTTTTCTTTAAATCCTCCAACTCACTTGATAGTGCGTCATTTAATCTTCTTTGTTTTGATAAAACTATTTCTTGTTCTTTCAGTTCATTTCTTAATTTCTCAAACATTCCATCAGAACCCAAAGAAATCTGTCTGGCTAATTCATCTCTTTCGGCTATGGCTTCCTCTGCCCTTTTGTTAGCTTCTCGTGACTCCAATATAGCACGTCTTGCAACATCATCTGTTTGTAAACCATCATAAAGTTTATGAATAGCAACATTCAAAGTCACATCATCATCAGAAGTTGGACCCATAGTGATGTTTGAAATAAGTCCATCAATTAATCTATATGATTGAGTAGTTTGCACTGATTCTGCAGATGCAGATGCATTAACTTGGTTCAAGAATAAATGCTGCATAGCAGAGAGGAAATAATGTTCTGAGTCTGTATTTCGTAATTTGGTCCAAATCAGCTTAATCAACGATACTGGGTCATTCATATCAACATCAGAGCCTATTTTTTCTTCTGTGATTAGAGCATCATAATCCTCCGCATCATAATCCTCATATTCTCTTATTTTGTCATTGATTAACTCATTGTCTAAAGTTTTAAACTTTTCCAAAATTTTCTGTAATCCTCCGGATTTGAGTTGGGCCCTGATGTGATTTCTTTCTCTAAAGTCTGAAGATCCCGCAACAATTGTATTTATCAATACAATAGTGGATAACGCATAATCAATCAACTGATTTTCAACGTTTCCACCGCTAGATTTCAACTCATCACTAGCACCAACCATGGACCCTAGCTTTCCACGGCCATCTAAAGTATGATCAACAATTTTGAGCCATTGTTCAAATCTTTTCAATTTCAGGCTGTTTTCACTCATCACTGAAGCCCTCTTGACTGGTGATTTTTGTGGTGACTTTTGTGGTGATTTTGGTTCGGTATTTGGGACTTGAAAATGTATGTTTTCAGGAGGAATTGAGTTCATTGCTTTCAAGACTTGATTGTAACCTTCTGGTGGAGAGCAATGGGCTAAAAAACTTAGCATATCGGTAACCAGTCTTCTTGTTGACAACTTGACGGAGACCAAACCACCTGTAATGGCAGGAACAACAACCTTGCACTCTAGCGCATAGTCAGCTCCCTTCTGATTGTTGATGACGCTCCTCAAACACCTTATCAAAGATATTTCCTTTTCAAGTAACTGGCCCTGTGCCAAATCATCAATGGTGGATCGTGTGTGTAGCTGCTGTAGCACAGTTGACAGTGCAACAGGGCCCTGGGCATCTATGAACTGTTTAACCCAGTCCATTGGCTCTGTTCTCAAACTGACCCAAAGATTGCCCAACTGTTTGATACTGATAGTATTGTTCATTAACAGCCGTACAAAGGCTTCGGGAGTTTCCTTGCTTCTTTCCTGCTTCTTGCGCTCGCTAAGCATATCCTGCTGGATAAGCATCCACTTCTTGGAGAGCGGGTACTGTTTCATTTGTAGTTTTGCCGCTTCAGGCAGAGATTTGAAATCTCTTTTGGTCATCAATTTGTTAAACAGCTCCTCAACCTCCCAGCTCTGCTTCGGCTGCTCCATGAACGGGTTGAGCTGGGCCGCAGAGCCCGTGGAGTTGATGGAGGTGTTGGTTGCCATCCTGCTGAGCGGGTTTGTGCTGACTGAAGCCTGCCGCGAGTGCGAGCTATTCAAGCTGCTTGATAGTGGGCCCGAGCTCAGCGCGGTGCCTGAGGCTGCGCCCGGCGCCACCGACAGCGTCGCAGACGAGGACGCAGACGAGTAGCCGCCCATTGAGGGCGACGGGTCGTAGATCGACATGTTTGAGCTATTTAGCGTTGTTGCTCTGCTCAGGGCCTTCATCTTCGGCAACGAGTCTGTGTGGTGCGCGTCGTTTCTGCTGGCACTGCTGGCACTGCTGCCGGTGACGGGCTGTGGGCTGGAGATGGAGATTCCCGTGGACTGGTGCTGGTGCTGGTTGTGGTCAGCCGCCGTTCTTGTGCTTCGCGAAAGCTTTCTGAAGTTGCTGAGCAGCGAGGACGTCTGCTTCTGAGGCGTCGATCCACTGCCCGTGCTGCTGACACTATTGGCTCGCACTGGTGCACCCTGTGGCTCCCACCGGTGCTCCGATGCCTTGCCGCTCATCAATTTCCCACTTCCTGTTGCAATTGTTGTTTTTCCACTTTTGTTTTTTTCTTCATTTTTTAATTAAGTGGATTTAATATTTGATACATAAATAGGTAGCACAAAAGCAGATGGACGAGGAGAGCAAGAGGGTGTCGCAGCAGGTGTCGAGCCTGGCGACGCAGCTCATAGAGAGCGTGGAGAGGCAGTCGAAGTTGGAGGAGCAGCTGGTGCACTTGAAGAGAGAGCTAGAAGAGCAAACCAAGCTGAAGGACGAGGCCAACTCAGAGGTGTCCAAGCTGCAGAAGGAGGTGGAGGAGCTGACTGCGTCGCTGTTTGACGAGGCCAACAAGATGGTGGCGGATGCCAGACGCGAGGGAAACGAGTACAAAGTGAAGAACGAGCACCTCATCTCGCAGCTGGAAGAGCGCGACTTGCTGCTGTCCAACCTTACAGAGCAGCTCAGCGAGCTCAAGGACGTGCTCCACGAGCAGGACGTGGCCCGTGCACTCACCGCCACCACCACAAGGGCCGAGGACACTAACAACATGGCGCTATATTCCCCAACTGTTAACAGCATAAGGTTTGATCTCAAGTTTTACAAAGAGTACCTCAAGTTCATTGCCAACCTGAGCGAGCAGGAGTCCATTCGGGCCCACGAGTCCAAGTTTCTCAAGAGAATCATCAGTGAGGAGGTGGAGCCTGCACTCCGGATTGATCTAGCTAACGGGATTGGCTGGCTAAGCAAAAGAACGCTGATGATGGCCCTGGTGGACGGAAGAGTGGTAATCGAGCCTGTTTCTGGCATCAACGAGACCTACAGACTCAACTTCAACAAACCCAGCGACAACGCAGCCAATGTCAAGTCCAGCCTATACAGCTACCCAGAGAACTCGCCCCCAGTCGCCATTGAAACTCCATGCGCGCTCTGTAACGAGGACAGAAACGACATCTTGGAGCATTCAAGACTCTACCTGATGAAAGTGCATGCAGTGAAGAGGGACGACTTCTTCCTGGCAAGTGGTGGCTCCGCATCCGCTACCAATGGATCAAACTCCGAGTCTGCAAACGATATTGCCCACCAATATCCGCTTTGTAGCTACTGTCTGTTCAGGGTTAGAAGTGCCTGCGAACTATTTGCATTCCTTAGATCACTAAGACTGAAAAATCTATGGACACTAACCGACAAAGTGGTTGTAAAGAAATCATGGCTGGAGCTATCCAGGTTGAGAAGCAAGCTGTTCTGGTCCAAAATAGGCATTTGGGACACTGATTCAAATATCATAACAAACCAGATAACACCAAGCGTCTCTGATGACTTGTACAAATATTTGAACGAGCAACCTGTTTCTGCTGAAGTTTCAAAGACATCCACAAAAGTTTTAGACGTTCAACCACCAAAGGGGAAATCCAATGAAGAAACAGCTGATGGGCTGAAGCAGGAGGACGCAAAACAAGGAGAGACAAAAGAGACAGCTAAAGAAGAGGAAGAAGAAGAAGAAGATAATAACCAAACAATCACTGCAGATTTTTTGAGTAATTATTCAGATGATGGTGAAGACGAGGATGATGGTGAAAATGATGATGAGGGGGACAAAGATGATGGCAGTGAACCTGAAAAAGAACATGTCGAAGGGCTCAAAAAGCTACAAATAGAAACAAATGAAACATTGCCAAAAAATGAGAATACTCCAGTGGCTGAAGAATCAACCCCCATAATCAATAAAATTCTACAATTTGATGAACCTGAAACTGAGACTGATGAGGATAATTATGTTGATACTTAGTTCAACAAATCTCAAATGATATCTATTAGATGTTATATATAGTAATTATTCATTCAGTATTGATAAATTATCATCAATTAGTTCTAGAATGTTTTTGAAATTTGTTAGTAACTGTAAGAACTCGGAATTTATACGATCGCTTGATGTTGTGCTATCAATGAACAGAGTAGTATCTAAAGAAGGTAATAATTTTGGGTCATGAGTTAATGATGCTGATGTTAGGGATGGAGGCTTTCCATTGATAAATGCTGATGACGTAGTTGATAATAATGGGGCACTGTTTGTCAATTTTCTTTTTGGTGCAGGTAACGGAAGTTGTGATGACGAAGTCGTTGATGAGGGATTGTTCGATGATGGTAATGAAACTGGTTTCTCCGTCAGAGGTGTCATTGCAATCGGTATTGATGACACATTAACACCAAACTGGTTTATATTTTCTGATTCATTATTGTTATTATCTGCAGGTGTCATTGATTCATCACCTGCGTTGGAATTCGAGTTTAATAATCGTGGAAAGTTTAGTAATGTTGGTGTTGGCATTTGCAGTCTCAAATTTTGATGGTTTCTTTTCAAATTTGATTGTGAAGATGATACAGTTGGCATTGATGCTGCTGTTGACCCCGAGGTTGTTGATGATGCTGATGTTAGTGATGATTGTTCTGAAGTTATTGGTTTGCCATTCAGTGGCTGCAACAACGGGGAAGGAACCGATGAGTTTCCGTGTAAAGCCTTCATAGTCATTGTTTTACCTGGCGATGCTGCTAGATTTTGTTTTGAAGGAGAGCTCAAAATTGAATTAGATCTCTTTGGTGAGGGTGTGTGTCTGTGAGGTACTTGGGATGATGTTATTAGTGTCGGGGTTGTCGATGTTGTTGATGATAACGAAAATGCAGTTGAGTTAGAAGTTGATGCTGAATTGATTGTGCTTATTGATTGTGTGCTCGATTTCAAATGAGGTACAGCGGGCGCAGATTGTGCAGTTAATAGAGTTGGGGTGGACATGAACGGAGGTTGCAAAGTTTGTTGATGTTGATGCTGATGTTGATGCTGATGTTGATGTTGATGTTGATGTTGATGCTGATGCTGATGATGCTGTTGTTGTTGCAGTAATGTATTACCTCTTGATCTTGTTTTGGTTTCTTCTTTTGGTATGTTTGTAGCTGACATTGAAGAAAGTTGATCAAAGTTGGGTATCTCAATTTCGACAACTGGTGTCGACACCCTTGTGGTATTGTTAGTGATGTTATTGTTATTATTACTGTTATCGTTGTTGTTATTGGTATTATCAGTAGTAGTAGTGGTAGTAGTGGTCGTAGCAGTGGTGATGGCGTTGTCATTAGCACCAGTGCTAACTGTCCCATGACCATTGGTCGAGTTCTTTGCCATCAAACTTGAGATATTGATGGTGGAGCTGTTATTCAGCGAGTCAGACTGACCATTACCATTGGGAACATTGATTTTTGAATTCATTTTTGGTAAAATAAACTGAGATTGTTCTTCAGCTTCATTAGTTGATGTACTGTCATCCTCAATAGTTTCATCAAATAATTGCAATAATGATTTTGGTGCTTCTTTTCTGGAAGTTGTATTCATTGTATTTGTATTATTTGTGTTTGTATTCGTTACTGAGATAGAATTCAAGTTTTGGTTTTCTTTGACAGTTGAGCCGATATTTGGATTATATGTAACCGTATTTGGATTGTATGTTGTCATTGTTTGGTTTTTACTATTGAATTGAGGTAATTTCTGATGATTGAGGCCAGTTTGGAAAAAGTCTTCCCCATCATCATAAACGTAGTTCTCATCGTTAGAATTTTCTTCACTGATTTTCAAATTATTCATATCAATATGATTCTCCATGATATATTCATTACTACTCAAAGAATCGAAATCCCATTTGACCTCAATTTCATTTGATTCATCTTCATCTTCTAAATTCATCAGTATGCTCTCTCTCGAAGACTTCTTTTCCCGCCACAATAAATATCTTGATATCAACTCTTTCAATAGATAGGTTGTAGAGTTTTTATGAGTTTTGATAAATTTCGTTTTCAACAACTCATCTGCGCTCAATCTTTCGATAGGATCCTCATCAAGACAAAGTGCAATAATCTCTTTCAGAGCTGGAGAGTACTGTTTACCTTCTAGTCTTGGAGGTTTTGATTTGGTAATCAGTTGCATTGCTCTCATTGCTTCTTTATCACAGTAAGGTGGGTTTCCAGTTGCAATTTCATAAATCGTTATACCTAAAGACCAGATATCAACTTTAACATCATACGAGGTCCCTTCCATGATGACTTCTGGTGCCATCCAGTATGGGGTACCAACAATGGTATTTCTTCTCACACTTTGAGCAGAAAGTTGTGCGGCAACACCAAAATCACATAACTGGACTTTACCTTCATTTGTTATCAAAATATTAGCAGCTTTTATATCTCTGTGAATGACTTGTTGTTTGTGAATATAAGACAGTGCAATTAACAGCTCTCTGACAACCACACCAATATACTTTTCCTCAATTTTACCAGGTCTCAATAACGTTCTCAAGGAACCACCTGCACAAAAGTCCATTATAATCCACAGTTTTGAGCCATTTAAGAAACTTCCATAGTAGTGTGTTACGTTCGGAACATGTTTTAGTGAAGATAAAAACTGAATTTCCTGCTGAACATCTTTGACTTCATCTTCTGAGTTATCAAGATTTAACACTTTAATCGCATAAACTTCACCCGTTGCTCTATGGATCCCTTTATAGACAACACCAAATTTTCCACGACCCACAACCTCGGTTCTCTTATAGAGTTTGGTAACGTTCGACATCTCCTTCAAAGTTGGGTCTATGGCTGCTAGGATTAAAGTACTAAAAGCTTGTTTTGATTTTGTTATAAATTTAATTTATTTAATTATTAAGAAAATTGTAAAATAAAAAGGAAAAATAAAAGAGTTCCGGTAGTGGCAAAAAAATTTCAATCCGACCTGCACGAATCAGGAAGTTTCCCAAAAGGGACATTTTAATAATTTTGGCCAAAATTGAGCATTTCAGCTCTGCGGAATTTGGGTTTAATAACCAGTTATACCTTTCTTAGCCAGATGTTGGTTTGGTGGTTATACGAGGCTGCTCATGCAAAACGGAAGTCGCGGTACATTGAGCTGCACAAAACCGAACATTTCCGTGGTTTCCGAAATAATAAATGGAAATTGTTGAACAGCGTCTAAATATGTTTGGATGGAAATGACGATTTATTCGAGGTGATCTTCCAACAGTAAACTTTTTGGCTGTAAATCGCAGCGTATATGGCTGTCACAATTACGTTATATAAACAAATATTACAGCCTTTACCTCAACATGTGATGAGGCTTAAGTTCAAATGCTGATCTCAGGAAAAGTTTTAGCCAGACCAAATATTTCGTAATGCTAAAGTTCATAAATCAGCAGGTTCAACGATCCATCTGTAAGGTACTTGAATGTTTTTCCATTTGTTTGGTGAAAACTGCTTAAATATTCCTATCAATGCAGAATTAGTGCAAAAATATGTATCTTATTGTTCCAAAATTTCTGCCAAAAACTTCAAGGGCAAATGCCTAAAGGTTGGTACCACTTCCAAATAGAGTACTTAGCAGCGATTCTTAGGCTTCCTATGCATTTCATATGCTTGGTAGTTTCTCAGGGTTGTAGGTTACGGACAATAAGTGGCTAAAATGGAGTCTGTTGCACATGATGCACAACTCACATTGACAATCACAAAATTGTTCCGATCTTAGCAATGACTATCCAGGCAATAAATCACGAACAAAACATGGCAATGATAAATTTTTAAAGTGTTGTCACAACAACTATTTATGCAGATCAATTAGCTAATAAATTTGAATAAAGGATTTTTTGCCAAATTATTTTTTTTATAAATAATATTTTTTCAGAATTTTTTTTCTTCGTTAATCAACCTTTAGATTTATTAAGAACTTGAAATTGTGCTCATTCCATACACCTTGAGCTTGTATAAGTGTTTCATCCATTCTTGTTAGTACCTATATTTATATCCAAACGTTATATTTATAGTATTCGCAACATCTGTCTAACCAAAATCAACAAGTTTGGCTGTTAAATGAATTACTCGTTTTTTGTCTGAATTGATTCTTCATTTATTAAAATCTAACTATTGAATTATTGTTATCATTTTTCAGCTGTTGCATCCTGTTTTGACTCTGGAATAGTTACAGTGTTTTCATAATTTGTGTGTTTTTTGTTCGTTTGTTTGTTTTTTTTGTTAATCTGTTTTGTTCATCTGTTTTTTTCATTGCATATAACTATTACTAGTCACTTTACTACTTATGTCTTTTAACAATAACTCTATATCACAAAATTCATCAATGAATTCAATGAATTCCATTTATAATAATCAACAACAACAACAACAACAATACAACAACTACCAACAACAAAAGCAAAACCTTCCTCAATTATATATGGGAGAGTTAGATCCATGGTGGGATGAAATGGCAATCAGATCAGTTTGGTCAGCCTTTGGATTTCATAATATTAATGTCAAATTGATCAGGGAAAAATTACAACAAGGCGGTGCCAATAACAGTGGATATTGTTTCATTGAATTTCCAAATCTGGAAATGGCAAATAATGCATTGGCCTTGAATGGTTCTAAAATTCCAAATTCTTCGAGAATATTGAAATTGAGTAAAGCCAGTGGTGGCCAGTATTCTGGTATCAATGGTTCTTCAACTGGTGGTCAATCTCAGCTGTCCAATAGAAACGAGTTTTCGATTTTTGTTGGCGACTTAGCCCCAGATGTTACTGAACAAATGTTGTTTGAGCTATTTGGTACAAAATACGCTTCAGTTACTAGCACAAAGATCATGACTGATCCAATGACCGGTAACTCAAAGGGGTATGGGTTTGTCAGATTCTCTACGGAACAAGATCAGGAAAGATCAATGACTGAAATGCAAGGCGTGGTACTATCAGGACGCCCACTCAGAGTTTCCAATGCTGTTCCGAAGCAAAGACAACAGCAACATAGTCAATTTCCAAGGGGTCCACAGCATCAATTCCCGCACCATTCACAGCAAACCCAACAACCTTTACCTAATGAAACTAATCAACAGATATTATCGAGTTTTGACAATCAATATCAACCTCCTTTAAACCAGTTTACTGATCCAAACAATACCACTGTTTTTATTGGTGGACTGTCTTCAGTTGTTTCAGAAGATGAGTTAAGACTATATTTTCAACCATTTGGTGATATCACTTATGTTAAGATCCCTGTTGGTAAAGGATGTGGTTTTGTCCAGTACACCACAAGAGCAAGCGCCGAGTTGGCCATTAGCAAGATGCAAGGATATCCTATTGCTCAGTCAAGAGTTCGACTTTCTTGGGGAAGATCGAGTGCTAATCCAAAACCTCAGCAGTATGTACCACAACAAGATTTACCTGCTTTATACGGTTATTCCAACCAAATTTCTCAGCCTCCGCAATTAACCCAATATGGCGTCATCTCACAGCAGCAGTTTCAGTATCAACATCCTGCTATTGCGGGTGGCGCATATGGAAATCAAGACATTCAGTCAGCCAACACATTCTCCACAGATTCGTCTGAAACCCCGGACCAATCGAGACTGAATGAGCTGTATTTAGCGGCTAGAGATGGAAGATTGGATACAATTGATTCGGGCTCAAACGGATTTGTCTTTTAATTTGAGTTTAATTCCATTCGACTAACATTCACTAATGATAAAAACCCACTCAACTCGTCATCTAAAAATTCATCGACATCCATCAAAAGTTCAAGTTTTTGCTTTTGTTTATTTATATGCATCGTTGTCTATATATTCTATACATATTTTATGTTAAGTTTCGTTGTAAAGGAAGCACTATGATTAATCGCGTAAATTTTTCAGAAATTCAAAATAAAAATATTTTTTCAGTTTTTATAGTTTTATCGATGGCAAAACTTTTTTCTCTTTGTTTTGATTTCTTCAATTTTACTGTACAATAGCTAAACAACATGTCTGAGAAGAGGCGAGTAAGTTCCAGGATCCGCCAGGCTCAGGAAATGAAAGCGGAAGTACCGCCAATTGAGCACGAAATAGAACAACCTGACGCAAAAAGAAGAAAACCTTCACGTATAAGCACGCCAATTAAAATTGAAAACCCTTCACTCAACCATAAAAAAGATGTTCCTAGAGCGCTAACAACGGAGGAAAAGCTTACAAAACTCTCGTTGCAGTACTCACTACTAACGCAAGAACTGTTTCACTTACGGGAATTCACCTCTTTAGTGACTTGGGATCCTTCTAAACCACCAACAAATCGTTATGAAAGCTTCATGGATCAAAATAAATACGGACTTTTCACTCAAGAAGCAGCGGCAGGGAAGAGAAGCACAAGAATAAAAGCTGTAACTGATCCTTTGCAGGTCAAGATTGCAGAATTACAGAACAACTTCAAAGATGAAATATTCCAACCATGGAATGCAACGACACATTCAAATTGGAGTACAGTGCCCGCAACACCGGTTAAGACAACTCCTGCTAAAAAGTCAGCTAGTGGCTCAGCTAATAAAATACGGCAAGCGAAGGACAAGAAACCAGTAGTTGTTAAAGTTGAAAAAGGTGAGCACAGTCTCCCAAATGGAGATCATGAATTTTACTCAGAAAGCGAAGAAGAAGATGGAGAGGAAGAAGATGGTGATCTGAGTAAAAGCAGTAGCTTAGAGCCCGAACCACTATTCAAAAATGGCAAAGTACCCAAACTGAAGTTGAAGTTGTCTCCTCCAAGTCCAGTAATCACAAATCCTGATAATTTACCAATTAAACACTTCAATGGTTCTGTTCAAGAGTATTTGAACTCTTTCAAATTGTTAGAAGAAGACGTCACCATAGATCAGTACAATAAGTACATTGACGATATGAGAACAGTATTTTCAAAGCTCAAAACACTGATTGATGAAAACTACTTAACCATAAATGATGATTTCACTATCAATAAAGTTGTTCCAGAATTACCATTCAGAGATCCTCTCAAAAACCAGCATACTTTCAATGACCATTTATTAGCCCAAGGAATGCATTTATCGAAGCTGTTTAAAGATACAAGAAAGCTCCGAATTTCAAGATGCAGAAAAATTGCCCAGATGGTTGAAAATCATTTTAGAAGAGAAGCTGGTGCTGCTGATAGAGCCAGAAAAGAGGAAGAGAGAAGACTAAGAACATTGGCAAGAAATGCAATTACAATGGTGAAAAAAAGATGGCTCCTAGCAGAAAAGGCTTATAAAATCTTAAAAGATCAAGAAAATGAAGAATTGAAAAGAATCAAAGGTAAAGAACATTTAAGTCAAATGTTAGAACATTCCAATCAATTACTGGAAGCCCAGATGAACAAGCAATCCGATGATGATGTGAGTGATTTAAGTGATGAAGATATGGATCAAGTTAGTATGAACATGGATGATGAAGACGATGCAAATTTAACTGTTGATCAGTTAAGAGAGAAATATTCACATCTAAAAGACATGGAGTTGCAGAAAAATGATAGCGATGATGAATCTGATAATGGAGGTGAAGAAGTCCAAACTTCGGAAGTGAACACCACAGAAGCTGAAACTCCTGAAGTAATGGAAAATATCGAATTAACAGAGCAAGAAAAATCTGCTTTAGAATCCGAAAAGATTGAGAACTCATTACTAGATAGTGAAAGTGATGATTCACTAGATTCAGACGAGGAAAGCTCAGAAGAAGAGAGTTCTGAAGAGGAAGAAAGGTCTTCAAATGGAGGAGGTTTAGCTTCATTATTTGGCTCCAAATTGACAGATGAAGACGAAAGTGATGATGAATCAGTGAAATCGTTTGTTGATGAAAAAGACATGGAGAAAGAAGATTCTCCAAAGGAAACTTTTACTCCAAGCTCAACACCTGACATTGAACCACGTAAATCAAGAGGATCAAGCTTAGCACCTACAGAGGGAACACCAAACGGAAGTGAAGGTGTTGTTGATGTTATTAATCCAACACAATTATTAAGAGGTAAGCTGAGAACTTATCAAAAGCAGGGATTGAACTGGCTAGCAAGCTTATATAACAACAATACTAATGGTATATTGGCCGATGAGATGGGTCTTGGTAAAACCATTCAAACTATTAGTTTAATTTGTTATTTAGCAATTGCAAAGAACAATTGGGGACCACATCTGATTGTTGTGCCCACATCAGTTCTATTAAATTGGGAAATGGAATTCAAAAGGTTTGCCCCAGGATTCAAGGTTTTGGTTTATTATGGATCTCCACAACAAAGAAAAGATAAAAGAAAAGGCTGGAATACCCCAAATACTTTTCACGTTTGTATCACCTCTTATCAACTGGTTTGTCAAGATGAAAAGATTTTCAAGAGAAAAAAATGGAAATACATGATTTTAGATGAAGCCCATAATATTAAGAATTTTAAATCTCATAGATGGAATGCTTTACTGAATTTTAATACTGAAAATAGGTTATTATTGACTGGTACACCATTGCAAAATAATATAATGGAATTATGGTCATTATTATACTTTTTAATGCCATCATCAAAAGGTAATCAATCAATGCCCTCAGGATTTGCTAATCTAGATGATTTTCAACAGTGGTTTGGAAAACCAGTTGATAAAATTGTTGAGAATGGAGAACAAGCCAAAGTTGATGAAGAGACGAGAAAAACAGTTGGAAAATTACATCAAGTTTTGAGACCTTATTTACTCAGAAGATTGAAAGCAGATGTTGAAGCACAGATGCCTGGTAAATATGAGCACATTGTCTATTGTAAGTTATCAAAAAGACAGTATAAGCTATATCATGAATATTTAGCAAGAAGCGATACACAAAATATGTTAAAAAATGCAAACTACATTTCCATCATCAACTGTTTAATGCAACTAAGAAAAGTTTGTAACCACCCAGACTTATTTGAAGAAAGACCAATCACAACTTCACTGGCAATTGAGAAGGCGATTCCAACAAATTATGTTGATACAAATAACCTAATTTTGAAACTATTAAAAATTGGCGATCAAGATCGTAAAGTTAACTTATTTGAATTGAATTTGGTGTTTACTAAATTTTGCAATGTTTTGAATGTGATTGAAAGCCACGTGATCAATAAGTTGAAATCAAATGATCAGCTGATTAAGGAAGCCAACTCATTGACCCAACACTTGGAAAACTCTATTGAAAATAACTTTCTTAATATTTTAGACTTTTATAAGTATGATTCATATCAGAAGAAAAAGAAAGAATTGGAGAAATTGAAACATCTATTATATTTGAATACTTTGAGATGTGATAGGGAACCACTCTTAAGTAAGAACCTGGTTGATAAACTTTCCATAGTGAAACCAATTTCGATTGACATTAATGAAGGCCGCAATGATTTTATTAAACCATTGCAGACCAGAATCTTGTATATGAAGGAGGATATCGAGAAATTTGGATTTGTTACACCGGCCGTTGTTAATATAAACTTACCAAAACTAACAGTATCAAATGAGTTAAATCAAGAATTAACATCAAATGATAGTAAAATAGAGAACCCATTTCATCAAGTTCAAACTAAACTATCAATTCAATTTCCTGATAAATCATTGTTGTTATATGATTGTGGTAAACTACAGAAACTAGCAAAGCTGTTACAAGAGCTGAAAGATGGTGGTCATAGAGCATTAATTTTTACACAAATGACTAAAGTTTTAGATATCTTGGAACAGTTTTTGAATATCTTGGGTATTAGATACATGAGACTAGATGGTGCTACTAAAATTGAAGATCGTCAAATATTAACTGAACGGTTTAACTCAGATCCAAGAATCACAGTATTCATTTTATCAACTAGATCTGGTGGATTGGGTATCAATTTAACTGGAGCGGACACTGTGATTTTCTATGACTCTGACTGGAATCCAGCAATGGACAAGCAATGTCAAGATCGTTGTCATCGTATTGGGCAAACTAGAGATGTTCATATTTACAGGTTTGTCAGCGAATATACTATTGAATCTAATATTTTGAAGAAAGCCAATCAAAAGAGACATTTAGACAATGTTGTTATTCAAGAGGGTGAATTCACTACTGATTATTTCAGTAGATTGTCGGTTAATGATCTGCTAGGAGATGAGGCAGGATCAGGCACAGAAGAAGGAACCCCATTGTTTGGAGACACATCCAAATTGAACAACGCGTTGCTGCAGGCTGAAGATGCGCAGGATGCACAGGCCGCAAGAGCAGCAATGAGGGAGGTGGCACTTGATGAAGAAGATTTCAACGAAGACGGCAAAGAAGGCGAGGAAGATAATTCAAATGAACTAAACAATGATGATGATGAGCATGAGGGAACTGGTCATATCGACGAGTACATGATTAGGTACATTGCGAATGGCTACTACTATGACTAGAGTGAATGGATTGTATATAATAGTAATATTGACAGACTTACCATTTGAACGCCGTTGTAGGAACATGGATAGTTCCCATTTAGGCAGTCAAGAAGAGAAAAAAAAAGTTACCCGCAAATCACGCTTTTGTTTACTTTTTGGATTTCCAGGTTTCTAAATTTCTGTACAACCTTTAAGTTTAATTTCTTTGTTTATTGCTTAGAAACAACTTCGATCGCGGTTGGATTTTTGCGGTTTGAGGCTGTTGGGTTTGTTAGCTGTGCACACATAGAAGAATAGCGGGTGAGAACGGCATGGAGAGGCAAGCGCTCAGAGACATCAACACCAATTCTCCAAGTGTGAAGCGCCAGAAGGTGAGCGGTACGACTGAGAATGCTGTGAGAAGACAAGAACACCAGCAGCAGCAGCAGGCGACTGACTTTGCGGTATGGCAGCGCAGCTGGAGGCGCATCATGCTGGATTCGGTGATTTATTTTGATTCCAATGATAGTAATATAAACAATGTTGAATATATCAATACTAAAAAGAAAGCTATGAAGATGTTCACTCAAGTTGGCGCGAAAGTTCAGCTGTTCTTTGACCATACTGTGACTATTGTGGTTAGTAGAAGGGATAAATCAGATCTTCCAAAGAATATTCTACAGTATGATAAAAACTTGAAATTTTGGAAATATGATAAAGTGTTTAGGTTTTTGGCCAATTTAGGAGAGACCACTTCACCAATAGTTTCAGTTCCATCTGTTCAGAAACAACAATTGCATTCATTACTGAACAATGAGAAACTTCATGGGCCAAGTGATAGAGATCCAAGTGCCAAAAGAGATGATTACAACTATTTCAAATATAACTATTTTTTCGTTTATGACTTGAGACAAAAGACCAGGCCAATTGCCATTAGGGAATGGAAGGTGAAGGACAAGTCTGACAAGAAACCATGGCCACATATATACAACTCGACCTATGGTAGATCGTTATTTCAGCCAGATCCTGCAGATTCTAATCTACCTAGAAAATTAGAGAGAAGAAGACTGAGAGATGAGCAGAACAAGAAGCACCGACACAGACTGAGAATGGTTTATGAGCTGCATCTTGTGTCGCCTGATCTGTCTGTGGGGAACATAACCGAGGATGGCGATTCTGAAGAGGGCTCGAGTGAAACTAATGACAGTAACGACAATGTGTTAAAGCACAAGAATGCGCATGAGCTTAATATGCCGCCACCGGTAGCACAGCTATCCAGACAGGGCTCGCTGATTACGAACAAGTTCATGGAGGCGACACAGAGAGACGGGTTTGAGATCCAAGCATCTGGGTTCAACGGGTCTACGAACGTGTCACAGCAATCGACCACGGATATCCAGACGAAGAACGGGCTTGCGCCAATGGTTTCGTCTGTGTCGTCGAAGAAAGTGAACTCGTTGGCAAAGAAGGTTGTTTCCAAGCAGCAGAAGAGAAGTTCTGTTACCACAGGAACCGGTAATAATAACACCCAGCATACAACACAAACAGCGACTGCTAGCGCGAGTACAGCACCCAAACCCACCAAGGAGAAAGTGTCAGGGTACTGCGAGAACTGCCGTATCCACTTTGAGGACTTTGATGTGCACATTGAAAGCGGCAAGCACCGAAGTTTTGCACGTAAAGAAGAGAACTTTCAAGATATCGACAATTTGATTGAGAAACTGCATCAACAAATAGCATTGAAGAGGTGAGCGTTGCTCCCTAACTAACCACCTAATTGCATTGGACTCTGTTTGTAGTGCTTATGTAATCACGCTGTATATTTTCGCTGAAATATTTTCATTGTGAAGTTGTACTGCGGACAATGCTTGGATTGAGGTTGTGTGCGGGCGTGAGACGGGCCCCGGGGCCCCTGGTGTGCACGCGGTGGTTTCACGGGAGCAGGGCCGCAGCAGCGAAGCCGCAGCAGAAGCGGTACACGAAGCCCAAGCAGAGGGCTAAGCCCAAGCAGAAGATCAGCATTCCCGATTTTGCGACAGTGGCGAACCTGTCGAACCTGATGAACGTGCGGTACGAGCGGCTGGTGAGCCGGCTGGGGGAGATGGGGTTCGAGAACATATCGCACAACTACATTTTGGACAACGAGACGGCGGGGTTAATTGCGGACGAGTTTGGGTTTGAGGTGAACCTGAGCAACGAAGTAGAGGGCGAGGACCTTGTGCCAGCGGCAGACGATGGGGATCCCAAGAGTGTGAAGAGCCGGCCACCGATTGTGACCATCATGGGCCACGTGGACCACGGTAAGACGACGATTCTGGACTATTTGCGGAAGAGCTCGATAGTGAGCCAGGAACATGGGGGCATTACGCAGCACATTGGAGCGTTCAGCGTGACGACGCCCATCACGAAGAAGAAGATCACGTTCCTGGACACGCCGGGCCACGCTGCGTTTCTGAAGATGCGGGAACGGGGCGCCAACGTGACGGACATTGTGGTGCTGGTGGTGGCTGCAGACGACTCGGTGATGCCGCAGACGCTGGAGGCGATCAAGCACATCAAGAAGGCGGACGTGGCGGTGATTGTGGCGATCAACAAGTGCGACAAGGAGAGCGCGGACCCGCGCAGGGTGCTGAACGACCTGGCAGCGCACGAAATCTACACGGAGGAGATTGGCGGCGACGTGCCCGCAGTGCAGGTGAGTGGGCTCACGGGGCTCAACATGGAGAAGCTGGAGGAGACGATCGTGACGCTGAGCGAGGTGCTGGACCTGCGCGCACAGGAGGCGGGCCCTGTGGAGGGCTGGGTCGTGGAGAGCGAGTTCAGCAAGACCATGGGACCGCTGGCAACGGTGCTGGTGCGCCGTGGCACGCTCAAGCCCGGAGACTTTTTGGTGAGCGGCACGACGTACGCCAAGGTGCGGGCCATGAGGGACGAGCACGGCAAGACGGTCAGGCTCGCTAAGCCGTCCACGCCCGTGGAAATCTGGGGTTGGAAGGACGTTCCTAATGCCGGGGACGATATTTTGCAGGCCCGGAGCGAGGCGCAGGTGAAGAAGGTGCTGGAGACGCGTGTGGCCAAGCAGACGCGGTCTGCGCAGTCCGGCAACATCGAAATCATGAACCGGGCGCGCATCGAGGCTAGACAGAGCGCCGAGCGCCAGGAGCAGGCGGACAAGCTCAGAAAGTACGGCCTGAGCGAGGACGAGCTTGCCGAGCCTGCTGCTGCAGAAGCCGTAGCCAAACAGCCCATCGTGGTGAACTACATCGTCAAGGCCGACGTGTCCGGGTCCTCCGAGGCCATCGTCGAGAGCATCGCGGGCATCGGCAACGACGAGGTCAAGCTGAACATCTTGTACGCGGACGTTGGCGTCCCCACCGAGACCGACCTGGACCGCGCGGCGCTCGCAGACGCCACCATCATCTGCTTCAACATCAAGCTGCCCAAGGACATCCTCAGCAAGGCCGAGCGCAAGAGGGTCCGCCTCAGAGAGGACAACGTGATCTATCACGTGATCGAGCACGTGACCGAGGACCTGTCGAGCAAGCTGGCAGCGCAGGTGGAGATCGTGGCGCTGGCCGAGGCAGAGATCCAGGCCATCTTCACCTTCAAGACCAAGAAGAAGACCGGCACCAAGATCGCAGGGTGCAAGATCACTGCGGGCAAGATCCGGTCCAGCTCCGCCATCCGTGTGCTGCGCGACGGCCACGAGGTGTTTAGGGGCAAGATCGACACCCTCAAGAGGGAGAAGGAGGCTGTCCACGAGGTGCAGAAGGGCCACGAGTGCGGCATCACTCTCAAGGACTGGGACAAGTTTGAGCAGGGCGATGTCATCCAGGTGTACGAGGAGAAGGTGATTCCACGGTATCTGTAGACGCATCTGAAACTCTGAATGGTCAGCCTAGCTAACACCCTAAGTTTATGCTTGAAAGCTCTGTCTAGGTTTGAAAGCTCTGTCTAGGTTTGAAAGCTCTGTCTAGGTTTGAAAGCTCTGTCTAGGTTTGAAAGCTCTGCTAGGCTTCTTGAAAGCTCTGCCTAAGCTTCTTGAAAGCTCTGCCTTGAAAGCTCTGCCGTTTATACTTGTAAATAAATATATCGGGTCAATGTATCAAAGTAGCAGGCAAGGAGTCACTAGATACCTCAGGTAGGTAACTGCAAGTCAGAATACCACCCCCAACAAGAATTACTGAGTTTATGTCCGTTCCTAGAACAGGTGTAAGTATGTTAAGATGGGAGATGCACTTCTGCCCATGTCCCAGATGCAAGTAGCTCAGGCTGTTGCTTTAGGCAGTGCGTGTTATGAGTAATAGCAGCGTCCGTTATGGCAATCAGTCTCGTGGCTAAAGGATGTCATTAGCTATGTATTATTACTCTTCAACTTTGGCCCAATACTACATAATTCGCATAGTAAAGAGGTTTCACCATGATTACATTTAGTATTAGACTTTACGGCCCAATACTACATAATTCGCATAGTAAAGAGGTTTCACCATGATTACATTTAGTATTAGACTTTACGGCCCAATACTACATAATTCGCATAGTAAAGAGGTTTCACCATGATCACATTTAGTATTAGACTTTACAGCCCAATTTACCATCCAAAGAGCTCCCTCATTTGTTAATTGCAATTAGTCAGTTACCAAGAAAGCTGAATATAGACGCATGTACAACCATGAATTAGGTGATAAACCCCCCCTGCTGAAAAGTTCCCCTGTATGGATGCTGACTTGGTACGTTCAAGCCATGCTACAAGCTGAGAACTCAAAAGTAAAGTTCATTATTGTCTACACCCTTGACTTATTCCATAGATCAAGTCTCATGAATAGGTCTAACAAAAGGAGTATGGAAGGCTGAGGTATAGAGGGAGTGGCTGCGCACCATGCATTGAAGGTATGCCACTAACCACGCCCTCAGAATATTCCAAGTCCTGTATTGTGACTGGCTCATTTCACCAGCTCCTCCCACTGCACACCGCACCACTCCTCCACGTACCCCACGTGGTCCTCGCTCTCGTCCAGGTTAGGCACAAAGTCTTCAACGTCGGTGTAAACTATTATGGTGACCCACTCCAGCCCTTTGGTCAGGTCGTTCAGGTCCTTCTCAAAGTTCAGAATGATCTTTGGCATTATCTGCAGCTCGAACCGTCTGTGGCTCGAAGGGTTGAACCCAGGCTTTGGTATCAGGTCCTTTTGTATCTTGTTGAACACGTCGTCGCTCGAGCTGAACAGTAACGGCTTGCCCCCAATGTCGTACCGCAGCACCTGCAGTGGGTTCTGCTGCAGCACCTGGCTGAAGTGGCTGAAAACCTCGTCCTGCAAGCTGTTCGAAATGCTCTGGAACTCCGGTGTTAGGTTTATGTCGTTGGCAGAGCTGGCCGTTTCTGCTTCTGACTCAATCACCGACGGATCAATCTTGATATTGTCCGGCAGCTTGCTCGACGGCTTCGTGAACTTCTCCTTGTCCACGTACGTGAAAAAGCCAGGATACTCGGGCAGATTCTTGGTCGGCTTGGCTGGCTTGGTCTGTTTCTTGGTTTCCTGTTTAGCTTCCGCCTGGGCTTCCTGCTTAGCCTGCTGGGCTTCCTGTGCGTCTGGCTTGGCCACAAACGGATTGCCCACAGCAGGTGCAGCAAACGGATTCGTGTCAAACGGGTTGCTGGAGCCACCAGCTGGGGTTGGGTTGCCGAACGGGTTGTCAAACTCAAACTTCTTTGGCTCCTTAAGCTTCAGCTCAACCTCCAGGTCCTTCTTCTTCAGCTCCTCGATCTTCGCAGCATCCTTGAAGACTCCACGAATGCACCTGATGGAGCCTGCCTTTCTTTGACACATTGGGTTCTGGCACCCCAAAACGTACAGCACTCGGTCATACAGCTCGTCCTCCAGCGGACAGTTCGCCTGCAGAATCAGCGCCAGGTCCCCCAGACAGTTCTTGCACACCAGCAGGTCGTCCTTAGGCTGCACATCGTTCAGCCAGATAGGCTGTCCGCCAAAAAAAGTATCTTCCACCGTTGGCTTTTCGCCTGCGGACTCGAAATCCGTGTCCACAAACCCTAAAAACACATCTGTCGTCTTGTTTTCAAAAAAGTCTTCCAACTCCTCGTCCTCCTCGGGTTCCGTGTCCGCCAGGTCTCTGCTTTTGCTCATTTCTTTGGCCTTCTGTGATTTTTTGGTTTTGCTATTTTTTTTTATTTTTTTTTCATTTGTCTCTGTCCCGATAGATTTGTCCCGCTGAATTTGTCCCACTGGAGAAAGGACAAAAAAAGGGACAAAAAAGGTCAAATTTCCCAAATGCAAAAATCAAAAAAGCTGAAAAGAACCCACGAAACAGCACAGAAATGTCGTACAACCCCTATGCGCAGGCAGGCCACATGCCGGGCAACAGCTTCCAGCAGCAGCAGCAGCCAAACCATCAATTCGGCACCAACGTCCCTGGCAACGTAAATAACTTGGGCAACAACAACATAAATAACCACAACATAAACAGTAACCAGCAGTTCAACCAGTTCTTCAGCGACCCCAAGACCCAGATGGGGCTCCAGGTGGGCCAGAACGCGATGCTCGCGGGCTCGCAGTTTGTCGGGGAGAACTTTGGCAAGTATATCAAGACAAACAGCAACGACATCAAGTACTACTTCAAAGTATCCAACTCGTATGTGCTCAACAAGATGATGCTGATTTTGTTTCCGTTCAAGAACAAGAACTGGAACAGAAGCTATGCCAGTGGTGCTGCAGGCACAAGCGACAACAGCGCAGAGACATTCGCGTTTCCATGCGACGACCCAAACGCGCCAGATCTGTATTTGCCCTTGATGAGTATAGTGACGTACATCTTGACCATTGCCATCATCTCCGGTATAAAGGGCGAGTTCCACCCCCAGGTTTTCGGGTTCAAGTCGAGCTCAACTTTGGCGTACTTGCTGCTGGACCTCCTAATCATCAAGTTAGGGCTTTACTTTCTCAACGTTTCATCAAAGTTCTGGGACCTCATCAGCTTCATTGGGTACAAATTCCTCCCAATCTTTCTCATCTTGGTCATCAAGAGCGTGCTGTCCTTCTCGGCCGTCTTGAACTGGGCCCTCATCATCTATTTGAATTTTGCATTTGGTTATTTCATTCTCAGAAGTTTGAGATTTAACTTATTTGGTGGTCTGAACAACTCGGCCCAGAACCTCAACTCCAAAACCCTGAAAAACACAAACTACTTTCTGTTTGTCTATTCATTCGTTTTCCAGTCCTTGTTGATCTGGTTGTTGTCCTGATCCTATATAGTCAATACACCACTCGCACCTTTCTCTTTTGTTGTCCTGATCCTATAGTCAATACACCACTCGCACCTTTCTCTTTTGTTGTCCTGATCCTATAGTCAATAAATCAGTCGCACCTTTCTCTTTTGTTGTCCTGATCCTATAGTCAATAAATCAGTCACACCTTTCTTTTCTTTTTGTTCTCCTTCAACTTCATCTTCTCAGTGCACTCCTTGCAGTACCACTTCCCCTTTGGCGGTTCAGTGAGACCCACACACCCGTAGTGGAACCACTCGTATTTACAGTCATCGTTATCGCACCCAACCATGGCCCCATATGACACTCCACGACAGTAACAGTAAACTTCATTCTCATCTTCGTTCCCGTCTTCCCTGTTGGACATTGGCGGCCTGTTGGACTTCAAGCTTGGAGGCAAGTGGTTCACTGACGACAGATCGCTCATCTCTGACTCCAAATGGGATCTCTTTGGTGGCCTGGATGAGCCTGTCGAATTTGTTGAAATGCCACCGGACTTCAGCCCGTTCATACTCTTTCTTAGTTTTTTCTCATCTAACCCACTGCCGCTGCTACTGCCGTTAGCACCAGAGCTGAATCCTGTGCTGAGTGAGCCTGCATTTCCGTTGGAATTCAAGTTGGAACCTGAACTGAAATTAGTCAACCCCACGGTTCCCCCTCTGGAAGTACCCCTGCTGGAGAACAGATCATCATCAAACTCAAACTCGCTCTCATCGTGCACAAGCAAACCTTCGCTCTTCAGCTTCTCCAAGTCTTTCTCCAACTTGAGTAGGTGTCTTGTTGTCACATACAGCGCAGTGTTGGCCAAAATACACTTTTCCTTCTGTAGTTCTTCAGCTTTCTTGAAATCCTCCGAGATCTTGGGATAAAGTTGTGCTTCCTTCGGGTTCTTGGTTAAGGACCCATGCTGCTTGATGAACTTGTGGATAGCGGAGTCCTTCTGTGAAATCCTCTTTCGAATTTCATACAAATTGGAGTCTTCGTACCCCAACTCCTGCAGCAGGTGCTGTAGTTCAATCGGTAGATTTGTAGTGTCCTGGCTGTACTGCTCGAGAGTAGAGGCTGCGTCCATTATAGCTGTTTCTCTGTCGCAGTTTGGCGTTGTTTTGGGTGCTTTCTATATAAATTTATCACAAAGTTGAATTTTCTTATTTTCATTTTACCTCAGCTTAGTGAATGTTTAGTCATTGTATTAGGTATATATTATGTAATGTAAGCGCAACGCTCCAGTGCGCACCAGCTGCAAGCTCTGTGCCCTGGGTGGAGCTCTCACAGCTTCTTGTGGGACTCGTCAATCTTCTTCAGCGACTTGCCCTCTAAATACTTCTCTAGGATTAGTGCGTTTCTCGAGTTGGCCTTATACACAACCTCCACAAAGCTTCCCACAATTGGAATTATTCCCAGCAGGAAGTCAATTGCAATGTTGAGGATGAACTTCGCTTGCACCTCTGGTGGCAAGCCGCCATCCACTTTTCTTGCTTCCAGAAACAGCAGTACCGAAAAGAATATTCCAAACACATCACCAACCAGAGGTATAAAAGACACTATGCCACTCCAGCCGATTCTGTAGCCAAAGAAGTTGAAAAGCATATCCAGATGGTATGCTCTTCTCACCACTTTCTTCAATATCATCTCATCATTGGCTGATAAGCCTGTTGGTATTCTTCTTTTAACTTTAACTGTCTTGAATTTGTTCTCAGAAAAGTACGAGTTCTGCTCAACTTGAATCTACCATCAAAGTGCAGTGTTAGCTTTAATTGAACAAACTGCTGAATAATTAACTCACCTTCTCATAGTATGGATCTTCTACTCCAAACCTATTCAAATTTGTCTCTCTAAAAACCTTGTTTTTGTTAGTAAAATTTCCTCAAGCAACAACACCAATCTAACAGACTTTTTGTATTATAAACTTGAGTAAGAAGTTAAGTCCTAACATGGCGCTTCACTCGATGCTGTTGATAAAGGTGATTAAAAAAAAAAAAAAAGCAATCTACGAATAAATAATAAGTAAATAGCAATATAAAAAAGTATAAATCCATATGAGTAAAAAATGATATAATGACCGGGGAAATACCAGCAACTCACATGAAACATAATAATAATAATAATAATAATAAAAAATACAATAAAAATACACTTCAAAGTCTCAGTTAAATCGGTTCAATTTGGCTCAATTGGAGCAACCAACTAATTCTCCTTCTTGGTTGATTGAATTCTGTTTGAGAAGACAACAGGTGGAGCAGGAACATCGTTGTGCTCGATCAATTTAGCTTGCAAAGCTAAACTGTAGTCTCTCAATTGAGTGTTTTCTTGTCTCAAACTTTCAATAGTTTGCTTCAACGAGTCAACCTCTTTGACCTGAGCTTCCAACTCTCTGATGTGTTGCTCCTTTCTCTGTCTGAATGCTCTTTGTGCGCTTCTGTTTTGGGCTGCTCTCTTGGTGTTGGTGAGTGCCCTTCCGTTACGACTTAATGGAGTCTCTCCGGCACTGGCAATAGAGCTGCCGGTTTCATTGCCGCTCTGTGACGACCCGCTGTTGACTTTGTGTCCTGAGGCTGCAACAGCTGCTGCTGCAACTTCGTACGAGCTGTCTGGGTTGGCACCCAGCTGGTTTAAGTGGTGCAATTCATTTTGTTGCAGTTGACTTCTGCTGAACGATGGGTCAATCTGCTCCTCCATGGCTCTCTTCTTGTCTTCCCATAAGCTGTTGCTTGAACTCATTCTTGCTTTATCTTCCTTGGTAATATCCTTGATTTAATGTTAGCACCTATTTATCCCTAGCAGAAAAAATTTTCAGGGGGGGAGGGGGCTGAGGACCCGCTATAAACGTTGCAGAATCCTTCTCACCAGCTCGCGTGCTTCTCATCACCGCCGTCACCGCCACCAAACATTGTAATAACAACTGCGAACAGCTTAAGTCATCACAATATCTGACACAAACAACTGACTAATCTTTCTGCTGTATCATGTCTGACAAACCCATTGAGTTTTTGGGCTTGAGGTGGTAACAGCTTAGCTAATGACCTCGCGTCCTGTTCAATCCATAGATCAGCCAGAATTGCTCGGTGAATTTCCGCAACTTCGCGCTCAGTCCTGCAACCGCCCGCTATAGTACATCCTGCGCACACTTAACTCACTTTTATACAAACAATTCGTTGTTTATCGAAATTAGTTGATTTGTTTACTTTGTTTTGATTATTTTGATTATTTTCAAATTTATGAAATTGCCGCTTTTGCTAGGGCCACTCTGTCTTATGTAATCACAGTAGTTGGCGAGGCTGACAGGCGGGTTACTTAATCAGCTTAATGGTGCCCGCGCGGTCGCAGGACACAATCAGCTCGTATGGGCGGAGCAGCATGCCCACACAGGTGATTTTGTCGTGGTGTTGCTTGATCAGCGAGTCCTGCGCTGCAGAGATCAGCGTCGTGCGACTTTTAGCTCTTCTCTTCTCCTTGACATCTTCAATCACTTTCTTCTCACTGATAATCCTCAGGCTTGGTGTTATCTGATTCTGTTGATAAATATAGCTAGTTTGCACGTCGTTGCTGTTAACATCATCATGGCTCAAAACAACTTGACTTTTCCCAATGTCGTACACATCCCATTTCATGATTTCGTAATTCTTGCATCCACAAATTATCCAAAACTTCTTGACTCCATCAACAAATTTCTCAATAACCTCCAAGGCAGTGGCTGAGTTATCATCACTGGCCTTCTCACCGCTTAAATTCATCTCTTGAACATCGCGAATCACCTGCTCAATCACCTCTTCTTCTCCCTCATTATCCAGATCAATCAAATTATAATCCTCAGTGTTGATAGCATCCTCTTTAGTGAATATTTCACGACAAACCCCTTTGTTTATATCCCATATAGTCACGTCATTCTTGTTGGTGCCACCAATTAGCACCACAAACCTTCCCTTTCTCCTGTTCAAATGGTAATCATTCGACACTGAAACAACTTTGTGGATACACCCACCTTGCTTGAATTTCCATCTTTTCAACAATAACTGAAACCTTAGATCCCATAACATTAAGATTCCAACATTGGTCACTGAAACTAGCCAGCTATTCTTGCTATCAATAGTGAAACTTGTAATTATCCCGTTAGATGGTTGGTTGTTCAGCTCAAAAACAATTGTCATCATTCTTATATCAAAGCAGACAATCTTACTTATAGATGTGCTGACATAAAGATAATGTTTATATCCCAACTCTCCAAATCTCATATCCAGTCCATATTCGTTCTCCCTCGTAAACTTGAACTCTCTTATTATACTAACTGATATATCTCTATCATTTTCATTTTTGATTTTAATGATTCGAACACTTCCATCCTTTGTAATTACTCCAAATATATTGAAATTCAGTAAAAACTCAACTTTAATAACTGGTGAATCCAACTCAACGGAATAATCTGAAGAAGGTGTTACATTTCTTTCAATTTTCTTGGTATTCCATATCTTAACACTTCCATCGTTATCACCACTAACAAAGAACCCGTAATCTGATGAGATTGAAATAGAATTAACTGATGATTTGTGCTCTTTTAGCTGCGAAACCAAATCTCCCTTGGGTATCCATTCTTCCTTCATTTGTACATTCTTATCTTTGATACTTTGATCGAATTCTCTGAATTGCTCCAAACTTGGTTCAATTTCAATTGTACTCAAAAATTTCAAAACGTATGGATCATTGCCCATATAACTATTTGTTGTTTCTGATAAAACATTATCACTATTCAAATGTTGGGAAAATTTCCTTGATCTTTCGTGTAAATGAGATTCATGCTCAACGTCTAGCTCTCCAAATACATTTTCTTGATTCATTGTTAATGAAGGAGATGCTTTGGATATATTTCCTAACATCAATGAAGAAATATCCTCGGTCTGTCTGTTGCTTATTGTTTCATCCTCGTTATTCATTCTGTCATCTATATCCAAATCATTGTTAATTTCTGTCTGATTGGTTTCTTCATTAATCAGGTTTTTTATAACAGCAGTTGTACCAGAGTTGTTAGAATTTTTTATATTGTTATGCGTATCACCGTCTGTAAAGATTTCAGATTTGAATTTTGAATCAAAAAACACATTTTTTGGTAGAATATCCAAGTGTTTGATTTCAACAAAGCTTTTCTCTTGATTCCTGTTATTTATTCTTGAAGACAATTTTGAAACTCTAAAAATATACTCTCTTAAATCTTCAATTTTCCAGAATTCCTTTTGATTCAAACCTGAGGAAATCAACTTATCAACCCAAATCTTATCCTCTGTACTTAAGGGAATTTCAAGATTGTTATTGATAAGAATTGAGTTTTCCAATTTATTTTTCTTGCCGTTTATAACTCTTGAACTCATGAAATTAACACCTTCATTACCAAATGCATCTAGTTTTGAGTTTTTGATTGGTTTCCAAAACAGTGTTTTTTCACTTCTTAATGACCATGTACAAGATAAATTGTAAATTGTTCTCGAAATGGGTCTTTTACAAACTTTAAACAAAGTATCCCAACTAAAGTCTGTGACATCATAATCAATATAAGGCCTGATTATTGGGTACAACAAACAGTAACAATCTGCTAAAGGCAAAGTTTCAGCAATCGAAACTATCAATGACAAACTTGATTGCCTTATCCATTCATTTGGGTGCAATAGTAGCTTTGACACAATCTTTAGCAAATCATATAGGTATTCTTGTCTAACTAATCTTAGTTTTGATAAGTTTTGAAATATATGTAATACTCTGATTACAACCAATTCTTCAGGATCAGTCAAAGTTTGAACTAGCAAGGGTAAAATATAATGTTCTAAAGAAGTTATTCCAACATAAATGGATAGCCCCACTACTGATTCAATAAACTCTATTCTCAATAAGGGGTTTTTGTCATTTAAATAAGTTATCAAATGACTTAAAATCAAATCATTTGTCTTTTCTTTACCAAAAAAGGAGCAAAGTGGTAGAATATTTCTCAATAGTGAAATCTTGACATTTGGGTTTGAATCAGTTAAAATTGAAATTGTGAAAAATTCAAATATCTTCATGAAATTCTTTTTGTTTAATTTCAAGTTGTTCAATGGTGATAATAAGTTCAGTTTATTGAAATTCTCAACTTGTGGATCAAAATTTGAATTTATAAAATTGTCTTGTAAAATAATTGACATTTCATGAAACTTGAGGCAGGTTTGTGATAAATAAGGTAAACAATTTGCAAAAATCATCTTATTATATGAACTTGAATGGTTTAAGAATTTATTTAATCTTGGTAATATGAAATCTGTAAATGAATGAATATTTACTTGATTGATTGAGTCCACTATCAGTAGTAATTGCGTTAATGACTTTAATGACATTGCCTGAATATTGATTGATGGATCGTTGAGTAGGTCAATGATAAACGGTAACGATCTATCTAATTTATCCTCGTCACTAATTCTTTCACTAAATGCTAGAATAAGTTCCAGCGCCTGAAATTTCGAGTTTTCATGCAAAACTGATCTGATAGTTGAAAATATAAAGCTTAGGAATATTAAACATGTATCGTTAATTTCTTCTAAATTGAAATTTGAAGTTGATTTTAAGATGTAATTTTTGGGTATTCCAGGTAATGATAACTTCATTGGTATAAGTATTGTGTCATCATTGTGTTTTTGTTTGTTTGCTACCTCATAACTGAAGTTTAAAAAATAAGATATCTTGTCAAAATCATTGTAAATTTTACTTATTTTGAAATCCTGTTCATCATAATGATTCGATAAGTTTGACCCAGTAAGTTTTGTATTCAAATCCATTGATAAACTTTTGAAATACTCATAAATAAAAGTGTAAAAATTCTCGTCAAATATCAAATTCTTATATTTACTCAAATATTCCTTTGCAGATAATCTATCATTTGGATCTAAACTTATCATGTTTTGCACCATTTCTCTTAAATATTTATCTTTTATTCCTGATAGGTCTGGAGTAAACTCTGATTTTTTATACTTGTACAATTGTGATAAGGTAAAAATTGGTGAGCCTTCAAGTATAATTTCAGCAATTGTGCAACCCAAACTGAATATATCCATTTTTGCATTTAGTTCTGCATTATTATTTAATTCTTCATTAAACTCGTTTGAATTCAAGAATCTTTCTGGGGCCAGATAACAGCATCTTCTTTGTGAGGTGTCAAAATAGAATGAGAAGCTTCCTGGATTGTCTTCTGGAAGATAAACTGGTTTATAAGATGCAAAATCTGTCAACAAAATCCAATTCCAGGACGTTACTAAAATGTTTTCTGTTTTTATATCACCATGGCAAATATTCAGCTCATGGCAATCATTGACACTGTTGAGCAGCTGAAATACAATCCATTTCTTCTCAATGTCATTGAGAAACGGCCTTATACTCAGTCTATCATAAATATTTGTCTTTAGATGTTGTCTAACCAGGTATCCAGCCCTATCAGTTTCGATTATTTTGCTAAAAGGAAGAACGTTTGGTAAGTCCTCAAGCTGCTTCTTTTGTTTCAACAGCTGGCTCTTATATTTTGATAGCGCTATAGATTCATTAGGCTTGATAAACACTTTGATAACAATTGAACCATTTGGATCAATTGCCTTAACAGTTTTCAAAAACCTAGATGAGCTTAGCTGGTCCTGATACTGCACATTCTCAAGCACATCAACATAAGCGCTCACTGCAATGGATGGCGCTGTGGGCGTTAATAGAGAGAAATTAACACCCATCTTTGTTGATTTCTTTATTGTAAATTGTTAGAAAGCTAAACAGAAAACAAAAATAAGTAGAAATGGATCACGTTACTTTATATTTCCCATTTTGGTAACTGAAAAGATTAACAACAGCCATGGCTGAGAGATTAGGTTATACGGTTCAAGGCTACAAAAGGAACACTCATAAATAAAAAAATGAAGATTAAGATGAATTAAAAGTACCCCAGTTTCTCCAATTTCAAGCTCCTAACTTCTTCGTGAAGCAACGACTTGTAATCGTTCAAAGTAAAGTTGACGTTCTCAAAGCCAAAGTCGAACGGTTTATTGCAAACAGGCTCCTCATCATCGTTTAGTGACTTGATGGATTTCAAAAAGTCGTGACTTAAGGCCTGTTCCACAGTAAATCTATGATTAGTGTCCCAGCATAGTAACTTTGAAAGTAAATGATGAGAATTTGAGGAAGCAAACGGCAAAACCTCACTCCAAGGAACTGGTTTGAACTGAGGACTCGGTGGACATAGTAACTGCCATGCGATACTGGAACCGTATTTCAAAATGATCTCGCGAGAAGGCGTGCCCAAGATTTTCAAGATCTCTGTAGCCTGATGGATCTGGTCGTCGCCAATGAACAACGGTCTTCTGGCGTACAACTCGGCCAAAATACACCCCACGGCCCACATATCAACCGACTTGTTGTAAGTCTTCTTGCTCAACAACAACTCTGGGGCTCTATACCATCTTGTTGCAACGTAGTTTGTGATTGAATGAGGTTTGGGCTTTAGGTATTTGGGAGAAACGCCTCTTGCAAGACCGAAATCACAGATTTTCAACACACCCTGGATATTCACCAAGATGTTTCCGGGCTTCAAATCCCTATGGATGACGTCTGCACTGTGAATGTACTTGAGCCCGCATAATATCTGATAAAAGAAGGATTTGATGTGGAATTCTGAGAACTGGACACTGGAGTGGATGACCCGTGCTAGATCGTAGTCTGCCAACTCCTGGAAGCAGTATAACCCGTCATAGGGGGTGACCATCACCATATCTGCGTCAATGAGATTGATGATATTCTTGTGGCCCTTGAAGTATCTCATCAACTTCAACTCTCTGCACGCGCGTTTGAGCAACACCTCCTTGTTGAAGATGTTGCACACTTTCTTGATGGCTAGCAACACGGGCCTGTCCTTGACTGCTGTGTCGACTGCAGAGCAAACTGTCCCGTAAGAACCCTTGCCCAACACCTGCTGGATCGAGTACCGGGCTTCAATATAGAAGTTGGCCTCCTCGAACACCGTGTACCCGGTCCTGAACTTGTACCTGGGCTTTCCCGCATTGTCCTGGTGCTGTGTGTCGCTGGGTGCCCCGTTGGCCATTCTCGACCCCACACTAAACTGATTCAACTGGCTCAAAATGTTCGTGCTCATGCTGTGTGTCGCTGGTGTGCACTCTCTGGGTGTCGCTGGTGTGCACTTTCTGGGTGTCGCCCTCAACCACTAAGCGAACTAGTGGGCTGCAACAATGACAATGCGGAGGAACAGGTGTCGGGCTCCATCTCGTTTTGTGAACCAAAACTACTCGAGCACTGCGTGCACAAAACCGACTTGACACAGTCGTTCAGCTTGAGCACAAAGATCAGCACCCTCACTATAAGCATTTCGTCTCCCCAGTCCGCAAGTGTTGAGCGCCTCCCAGCACGTTCAGCAATTTATACTTCCTATCTTGCTGACAAATGTGCTGATGTCAGTGCTGACAAATTTCAAATCCCTAAACTTTTTTTTTTCTGATTTATCTGCCAAATCATATTGGAGCAAATAAATTGGGATTTGAAGTGAACTTTGCCGGACATTGCACTTACTGACTGATTTTGATTGGCAGACTGACTTATTTTGATTGGCAGGAAACTGTACAGGCAATTTGGGAACGTTTGGGTGCTGAGAAAAGAGATAGAAATAGAGATAAATCAATGTTGCTGCGTTCCAGGGTGCTTAGCGGCCCAGCAATAGGCGCATACTCGTCGGGCCTGGCAGGCGTGGGTGCGCGTCTTAGATGTGTGGGCCAGCGGCAGGCCACTACGATATCCGGCGGGCACGCCCAGGACCACGACGATGATGAGCACAGCGGGCAGGAAAAGCCGTTTTACCACAAAGAGTGGCCAATGCACAAGAACCCGTCGCCGTACGACATCTTTGGGATCGACCAGGCACAGTTCAACCTCAAGGAGCTGCGGGCAAAGTACTACAGAATAGCAAAAATCTACCACCCGGATATCTCGAGCAATAAGGCCCTGATAGGCCACGACGGGGACTTTTTAACGGACGAGCACAAGAGCGAGCGGTTCAAGCTGGTCACCAAGGCGTACACGCTGCTGAAGGACTCCAAGGCGAGAGCCGACTACGACCGGTTTCGCCTGGGCTGGCTCAAGAACGACCAGATGGGCCCGCTCAACAGCTATACCAACCACGACCTGTACACGGGTCCGCCTAGATACAAGTACAACGAGGCGTACTGGACAGCGGGCGGCTGGCAGGACTACCACGATCTCCGGGACATGAGCGATCCATCTCTCAGACCGGACAAATTCAAAGTTTTGGGACTAATAGCGCTGTTTGTGATCACGTCCGCCTCTATCCAGGGCTGGTACGTGCTGGACAAGGTGGAGAGCTCCATTAACGCACGGCAGATTGTGCACGATGCCACCGAGATGGACCTGGCGCAGGCGTACATCAACTACGGACTGGACGACTCCAAGCTCGCGCGGATTAAGAGATTTCTGTGGTTCAGAACGTTTGGGCTGTACATTGACAAGAGCCAGCTGGATGCCAGTGCCAAGCAAAACGAGCAGCTCATGAGCGAGATTTACAATGCGTGAATAGCTCATTGTGGTTGTCTGTCTGTTTTGCATCTGTTGCTGTGCTGGTCTGTTCACTGTGAACAGCTGTTAGTGCTGCCTTTCATGGTTTCTTGGTACGTCTATGGTTTATGTTGTCATTTCATGTTTATGGTTTAGGGTTTTTTCTTTTGCACTGTATGGTTTGGCTTTGTAGGTTTACTATTTATCACTTGTCTCATGTTGCTTACGGTTTACGCCTTGTGGTTTGCCGTTTTGAAAGGTTGTGGTTTGCATTTATGGTTAATGGCTAGCCTTACAGGTTTGATCGTGTCCATAAAGTGTTTTTCAATATCATAAATAAGCTATCTATCAAAACATATCAGTACACGTGATCACTGTAGGTGTAAGGTGTGTTATCGTTCCTACAAGTTTAGTGTTTAGAATTGGTCGTTACGCATACGATTCACAGTTGAGGTCTTTGTGTTGTTTGTTCACAGTGACCTTTTGTGTATTTAGATTTGTTCACGTTTGTTGCGTTGTGTCACCGCTTTCATTTACAAATGGTGCGGGCATAACCGTTTGTCCAACGTTTTGTTTGTTCAACGTTTAATTTGTCCAACGTTTATCTCACCCATTGATTTTTTCAGTGTGGTTTGTCCCTTCATGCAGAACGGTTCGCGCACGCTGCAGCCTCCAACCATGAAAAACCAGGAAAAGCATCTCCCCCAGCTACATCACCACCACAATGGACTTCCTCAAACCAGAAACCGTCCTAGATTTGCAAAACATCCGTGATGCGCTGGTCCGCATGGAGGACACCATCATCTTCAACTTTATCGACAGAGCTCAGTTCTACTCCTCACCCTCAGTGTACGAGAAGAACAAGTTCAACATCCCAGACTTTGACGGGTCGTTCCTAGACTGGGCCCTGCTCAACCTGGAGAAAGTGCACTCGCAGATCAGACGCTACGAGTCGCCAGACGAGACCCCGTTCTTCCCCGAGCAGTTGCTTCCCCCACTGCTACCGCCTATCAACTACCCAAAGATCCTCGCGTCCTACACTAACGAGATCAACGTCAACAACATCATCAAGGAGTCCTACATCAGAGACATTGTCCCACTGATCAGTGCAGGAGAGGGCGATTCCCACGAGGAAAACTTTGGCAGCTGCACCGTCTGCGACATTGACAACCTGCAGGCGCTGTCCAGGCGCATCCACTTTGGTAAGTTTGTTGCCGAGGCCAAGTTCCAGAACGAGCGCGAGAGGTTCACCAAGCTGATCCGCGAGCGGGACGTCCCGGGCATCGAGGCTGCCATTACAAACAGTGCTGTGGAGGAGAAGATTCTCCAGCGACTGGTGGAGAAGGGGAAAGCCTACGGGAAGGATCCTACCTTGCAGTGGTCCCAGCACAAGGTGACCCCGGAGTATCTGTCCAAGATCTATAAGGACTTTGTGATTCCGCTAACTAAGAAGGTGGAGGTGGACTACCTGCTGAGACGCCTGGAGGATGATTATTAGGGACCCCCCGGCTGAATGCTCCCTGGAAAGCCCCCCGGCTGAATACTCCCGGAAAGCCCCCCGGCTAAGTGCACCCAGAAGGTCCGCCCCAATGCTACTGCAACCACCGCATGGTCAGCTCAAACGCGTAGAACGTGGCAGCGTTCGCCGGTGCCGCCCGCAGAATCGTAGGCGCAAACCCTTTAAAGAACCCCCGGGCACCCTCTGCCTGGAAAATCTGCTTAGCACAGTCAATCGAGCCCCGGTACTTTGGGCTCCCCAGATCGTCCGTCTGTAGCCTCGACTTCACCACATCAATAGGGTACACCGTCATCCACATCGAGTACCCAGCAGCTCCCCCATAGAGACACAGTCTCCAGCCAGGGATCTCTTTTCTCTCAATCTTGTTGTGCACAGTGTCTCTCTGCACCAGCGCCTCGAATGTCGCAAAATAGATCCCAATGCCGTGGCCCTCTCTCATTGCAGTTGGCACAAACCCTCTCATGAGCCCGCTCAGCCCATACTGCCCGTACAGCTGCTTGATAACAGACATCGGGCCCGCATGGCCAGAGGTCTGCGTCTGTAGCCGGATTCTCACGTGCTCGATCGGACTCGCCAGCACAGAGTTCGCCAGACCGCCTGCCAGCCCACACACGTAGTACTGCAGCGTATTTAGCTCAGAGTAGCTGCCAAAAACCTGTCTCTTCATGTACTCGTTGACCCCAAACTGCACAGACACACACGCTCCAATCCCCACCAAAGGGGTCAATGTGCCCTTGTAGAACGCCAGGATCCCCTCGTTCTTCACCAGCTTCTTGATAACATCGACTGGCCCGTTGTACTGCTTCAACACATCCGACTGCAGCCTCACCTTGGTTGTATCGAAGGGCTGACCCACCAGCACCTGTGCGATTCCTCCAACTGTTCCGGCAAATAGGTCTTTTGCAACCCGGTACTTGTCGTCCTGGCTGCCTTCCAGCTCTTCCAGACCAGCAAACACTGCCTCCTCACTCATTGTACCAGCACCTACTGATAGAGGAAAAGCTCCATCGAAAATTTTTCTCTTATCGCAAGTGGCGAGTGAAACGAGAAATTAAGTGTGGTGGCGCAGCTGACTTGGCCCGCAAAGATGACTCCGGGAGATAGTGGTTTTGACTCAGTGCTTGACTCCTCGCCACACAGCTGCGCCATACCAGAGCCACCAAGTTAACCACAACACGCCAACCACTACAGCTCGCTATAAAACACAAATATACCCATTATACCAAAACTATAAAATACTAAACACTCAAATTCTTAGCACCTTTCCCTCATCAGACACCATGAAGTGATCCTCCAGTCTTTCTAAACCATTATGGAACTCTCTTCTACTGAATCTCTCCTCCTCAGGCACTTTGCTGTTGACTGCAGCAAACAGCTCGTCAATCTCACAAGATCCTTCATCCACACTGAACAAGTTATCCTGCAGTGATATCTCTGACAAGATCTTCTTGAATCTGTTAAATCTGTCTGTTGATAGAACTTGCTCTGCTTCCGGTAGCTGCTCGTTCGTTGTGGTGACGTTCAGTGGGGTTTCCTGTGGTTGTATAGTCAGGTTTTCAATTTCTGGAACCTCTTCTTGCGTCTCTAGTTGGGACTCCAGCTGAGACTCTTCTTCCTCAATTATCGGCTCAAAATCGTCTTCGTTCAGACCAGGCTGACTAGATGGCAGTGCACTGGATGAACTTGCCAACACCGACGATCTCGTTTTTCTACCAGTCACCTGTGAACTAACAATTTCGTTATCATCATGGTACTCTTCTTGGTCTTCTTGGTCTTCACCTTTGAACAATTCATCCAGCTCATCATCAGAGCTCTCTTCATCCTCCTCAACCATTTGTTTACGTTTTTTGGTTGGTGATGAGTTAGACTTCTTGGAAACAACTTCTTTGAATAAAGCAAATTTCAAAATCTCTTCCGCAACTTCACAGTCAACCAGCTCAACAGTCTTACTCAATCTAACTTTGGCATGTGCAGTTGATAAACGAATCAAAGTTTCCAAAGTTCTAGTGGTGATTGGGGAAGTGTTTTTAAACTCTTCTGGAATATCGTTTCTCAATGTGGAATATGTCTCAACAATGTAATTGGATGCATTTGGTGTTAGCACAGGCTCAACACGGTTTTTTGCATACTGGATATATTTTCTGATGAAGGGAATTGATAAAATTTTAGGTTGTTTTTCTTTACTTTTACCTTCCCTTAGTCTTCTTGCCTGATGTGATGCTTTAGCACCCGCATGCAGCAAAGGATTAAACTTCTCATAAACTGGCTGCTCTTCGTTCTTCTTAGCATCATCATCTAAGTCTTCGTTACCAACTGCTAACGACAGATTGGTCTGCTCTCTGATTGGCTCACCTTCGGCATAGCCCTTTGGTAAAAATCGGTGAGTTCGCAAAACATGTTCTGAAATAGATCTATCTCTGCTTGTATTGACATCATCAGTGACAATAAACAACAAATCAAAACGTGATAATAACGAGTCTGGCAATGCAATATTTCTATGTGGTTCTTTGTGAATATCATATTGACCATAAACAGGATTAGCAGCTGCAATCACTGAACATCTTGCATTTAATGAAGTATGAATACCAGCTTTGGCAATTGTCACTGTCTGCTGTTCCATAACCTCATGGATGGCAACTCTATCGATATCACTCATTTTATCAAACTCGTCAATACAGACAATACCTCTGTCAGCTAACACCATCGCACCGGCTTCCAGTCTTCTTTCTCCAGTCTCCTTATCATGAGTGACTGCAGCAGTCAAACCAACACCGGACGAACCTCTACCGGTGGTTGCAATAGCCAATGCAGCAGTGTTCAGCACAAATCTCAATATCTGAGATTTCGCAGTAGATGGGTCACCAACCATTAAGATATTTATATCACCTCTTAAATGTGAACCATTTTCCAGGTTTTTCTCCACACCTCCCAGCAGCATTAACAACACGGCTTTCTTGATGAAATCGTGTCCGTAGATTGATGGTGCTAAGGATTGGGCCATTAGCTCAAAAACTGTCTTCTTCTTCGAGATCTTGTTGATGTTTCTGATATCTGCATCTGTAATGTTTTCCTTCGCAGCAACACCTGTGGATCTGGCGTGCAACGGATAGCACGAGTTGGCAATTAGAACTGTCTTGAACGCTGAAAAGTTATTTGCTGCTCCTCCTAAAGATCTGTAGACACCAACAATCTGCACACGGTCACCCGGTTTCAGCATATCAACCAGATCATCGTCCATAACAACATCCAAAGATCTAGGAAGCTGACCTGCTGGTGCTCTTTCTGGCATTTCTTGGATTGTAATCATTTGATGGTCTCTATACGTTGAGTAACCGTATTCAGTGACTAGTTTATTACCCTCAGAGTCCTCGGTAGGGTAGATAGCTGGTGTGGTGATAGGGTTAAAAGACGTGGTGGTGTCTCTATACTCTCTGGCGTGAAATCTGCCTGTGGCATCACAGTAATGAACAGATCTGATCACTTTAGGGTGCACCAATGAAGCCTTGGTAACAATACCTTCAACTGAAATCAGCTTAGACAGAAAAGATGATCTGATGGTTCTTGGGGATACTGAATGGTCACCAAAAGCCCCTCTGAAACCAATATAATAGACGGTATTTTCATCAACTTCTTCGTATTCTCTCACTGAAGGATCATAAATAGCAAACACATTGTCCTTCAGCGCCTGCTCAAAAGCTGGTAAAAACTCAGAAGGTTCGTCCAGCAACCCTCTCCATAAATCTGTGTTGAACTCTCTCAACTCATCAATAGAGACAATCAATCTTTTCTCGCCTTTTCTCAAGATTTCACGAATTGCCTCTTTGTAGTCTGTTTGTCCGTCGTCAAAGTCCAGAAACTCCTGGAACAGACGCACCCTCTCGCCAAAGATCGCGTCCACAGTTTCGTTCAGCTCCGCCATTCTCTTTATGCGATTATTCTTCTGTTTAAAACAAACAATTCAACAACAAAACAATTTTCTTAATGCACGTAATTTAAAAATCATTACATTTCCCGATAGGGAAGTGCTGCTGTTACCCGGCAGACGCGTCCTTTCAATTTAGCCTCAGAGCACCACTGCCCGCGTTCTCTGCCAGCCTGGGCTTGCGCAGCTCCCCCAGCACTCCTGCACTTACTCGAACACTGCTACCCGGCGCCCTGGGACTCTGAAAGCTAATAACTCAGCTGTTCGCTGCCCTACACCGCCCTAACACCGTACCCACACACCACCACATCTTAGTAATATCTGTGTCAGCACTTCAAACCAACCTAAAACACACAAACTACATTAAAATAAACCAAACGTAGTTAACGTAGGACGCTAACAAAATTAAACATTAAACCTAAGAATCTATGTACTCGCAAAATCTACCAAACTAACTAAACTAAACAAACCCAATAAAAAAAAAAAAATAGAAAAACCCCCAAAAAAGTATGTAAAATGTATTGATACAACCCTGTATATTATCACTGTATGAATAAGGAATGTGAGTCTATCCGACTGTAACGAAAGTAACCACAAAGTGCATCAAAAAAAACCAAATTAGACTGAAATGAAATGAAATAAATGTAATGTAATGAACTGTGAGATGTGAAAAAAGTCAGCTATGTAGTGACGTGGTAATGTGATATGACGTGAGGTGACGTGTATGATGGTAATCAGTGGAAAGCAAAGGTAGAAGAGCACCCATAATCATTGACAAAGTTGAGTTCAAGTTGCTGAAACTTTTCAGAACTCTTGTGGAAGTACAGTCCCATGATATTGCCGTTTCTCTGGTTGAAATTGATGTAATAAAAACCTGCAAACGAGGCACCCTCGATATTTGACACATTGTAATCCGGGACCAAAAACTTCTCTTTCCACCTCATATACAAATTGTCAAATTTCAAGTGATTCTCGTGTTTATACGATTTATCAATGATCTTCTTGATCGGTAACTGCGAGTTCCATGAGTTGAACCTGGACCAATGCTGGATGTCAATCTTATCACTGGTGCCCCACTCATCACGGTTGGTATAAAAAGAGTTTTTCTCGTTGACTATATCGCTTTCAAAGAATGTAATGAGTTCTGGGTACGACTCAGTTAACCCAATGATTTTCAAGTATCCGTTCAAATACGACTGATTCAAATCAACATACTTTAGCTCCACCTCAACGTGGTATGTGGTTCTGGCACTCTGCTGGGAGCCAACAAACTTTGCTCCTGGCTTCAAGAAGGCGGTGGTTCTTGGTCTGATTGGGTGTTTGAACAGAAACTCAGTTATTGTGTTTCTTCTTTGTTTTGATGCAATGGTGGTGGCGTTGTTATTAGTATTAGTGTGATTATTGTTATTGTGAATAGCGTTTGCGCTATTGTTCATGCTATTGTCATTATTATGTGCCATCAGGGTCTCATTAACGTCACTTGAGCAGCCAGACTCCACATCACTCATCACAACCTCCATATCCACACCGCCTGTGTCTCCTTCTTGCATATCAGCAGCCTTCCCAGTGATTCTCACTTCATGGTCATGGTCAAAAGTCTCAGTAACTGGCATTTTACAACAATCTAATGACTCAAATCCTTAAAATTCCCAAGCTTGTAAGGATTTATCAACCAAAAGAGCTCCAAGCTTGACTGTTTTTCTGGTAGGTATTGATAAAATAAACAACTCTTCAACAACACAACCAGGATTCGCACAACTGCAAAAAAACCAGCTGAAAAGTCTAAAGTTGTCGTTTTATATCAAAAACAAATAATTCCACAAAGTTTAATTGTAAAAATTTCTTTTGCAGGAAGAAAAAGAAAAAAGAAAAAAGTGGTTACATGATTGGTAATAGTTTAGTCAGCAGACACATAGATTGGCTATTTAGAGTCTTTCTGCTGGTGGTTGGCCAGGCTGGTTTCGAAAGGGTTGTGCTGCTGGTGATGCTGTGAGAGATGCTGGTTGTGGGCCACTGGCGGTGTCTGCACGGGCAAGAACGGGGTGGTCATTGTCGGAATAGACATAACTGAGGGAATAGAAGGTAGCAACGGTGGCTGAATAGTTGATGCAGGTGTGGGCAATGCGGTGTTGTTGTTAGCTGTGGCAGTACCTGTGGTGCTGGTGGTGCTCGTGCTCGTGCTTGTACTTGTACTGGTGCTAGTGATGCTGGCGTTGGCGCTGCCGGAAATGCCTTGCGCGGTCGGAACTGATGGAGTTAGCGCAGTTGGAATTGCAGACTGCGGAATTGCACTATTCATATTGAACGAGTCGTTGATCAACCTGTAAGAACTCACTTCAAGCATGACAGTGACATCTTTGGTGGCCTTGGTTAAGTTAGCTAATGATGGACGGACCTCATTTAGCGTTGGTAAATCATTAATGATTGATTTCGTCAGTCCTAATATCATGATGATTGACTTCAGCAGTGCATTTATCTCGTCATAAAATTTCTTCTTGTCCATTATTGTTGAGTTCTTGATATTGTCATTTACCAATTTATACTTAATTCTCTTGTTCAGATCCATTGATGTCACACACGTATTTGTCAATTCTTTGATTTTGGCTATGGTCGTGCTGTTGATTTCTTCTGGTGTTGCACTGCCACTACGGCTGCTATTTCCATTGCTATTCTCGCTAATGGCAGTCGCACTGGCTATTGCGCTCTTGGAAATTGCCTCATTCAGCTCAGAATAAACTAAACTAGAAGTTTGAACAACAAAGTTCAACGATGAATATAACTTCTCGTCAGCTTCAGCATACTCATTCAGTTGCTGCTGCGTAATGGTGGTGGCTGAAGTGTTCAATGCCGGTAAACTAGGTGCCCTAGTAGGATGTGGCACAATATTACTGGCATTATAAATATCTTTTGCTGATTTGATATTTGACGTAGACACTGAGGTAGAGTGGAGGTTTGACAAACTTGGTAAGGGCTGTGCAGGCGTTTGCAATTGCGGTGGCGGGAGTTCTGAATGTGTTTGCGGTTGTGCTTGTGAAGGTATTTGTGCTTGTACCTGATGTGCTTGAGGTTGTGTTGAAGGTTGCGCTTGAACCGGTTGTTGGGTCTCTTCCCTATCTGACTCCTGCTGCTGTTGTTGCTTTTGCACGTGTTGCTTCTGTAAATCCTCTGGAGTCAGCTGTTGTTCAGGTATTAACACCTTGTAAGCATTGTAGATCTCGGAATATGAGCCAAATAAAGTCAGTAACAACATTCTAATTGAACAAATATCAATGTTTTTAACATAAGCTTGGTAATTATTTTGTAGAATATCAATCATTTTCTTGTAAATGGATATAATCTGGAACACACATTTAACTAGTTCATCGTTTGAATTTATGATTACATTTTGTTCATTGGATTCGTCAGTTTTTTCTAAAATTTCCATCAGATGATCAATCACAGTTTTGCTATAGTATAACTGGGACACCATTTCAATGATGATTGATTTCTCAGTACAAACAGTGTTGAGCTTTTTGATTATTGTCTGGAATTCTGTTATTGAAAATAATATCTTTTTGGATATTTCAACTATCTTAAATTGGGTCAGGTTAAATCTGCGCTCTGGTAGTACTGATAGCCTTTTGAAATAGTCATTGTTATTGCTGTTCGGTTCCTGAGTTTCTGCTATACCCAGAGTACTTTGCACTGGTTCCGGTTTTACAGTGCTAGCAGTGGTGCTGGTGCTGTTTGTGCTTCTATTACCATTAGGAGTGGATGCAGAGGTAGATGTGGCAGTCGAGGTGGAAGTTGAGCTGGAGTCAAAGTTGCTTGTTGATAACGACCTGTTTCGCACAATCAAAGGATCTAAAGTCTTTGGTGTAGGCTCTTCCTCGCTAATGATTTCATTGGATAAATCCGGATTTGGTCTCTTAATTATGAATCCCATTCGCTTTGCAGCTCTAGAGCTGACATAGCTTTCCGAGGTACTTCGCGATCTTTCCAGCTGTGGAATATGAATTTCCGTATTTTCAGTTAAAGCTGGAACGGTTGTTGGATACTCGTTAATGGACAAAAACCGAACCAGCTCGCTAAGCCATTCCAGCTTGTCAAGCTCTTTAATGGAGCTCAAAAACGCTTCGCTTGGAAACTTGATCGGGTTCCCGTTGATTTCAAATCGTTTTAAATTGGTTAAATGCGTTAGGGACTTGGGTATTATTTCAATCTGGTTGTTATTGATGACAAACATCTTCAAGCTGTGGTTCAGACTACCAAAGTTGGAGGGCAGTTTGCTGATTTTGTTGAAACTCAGGTCCAAAAACTCGAGGTTCATTGTTGTTAATATTTCAGGAAATGAATTGAACTGGTTGTTTTGCAGATCTAGCACCCTCAGGCTCCTCAACGCGCCAAAACTGGCTGGCAAACTGACAAGCTTGTTGTTCTTCAGCGTCAGTTTCTCGGCAATCTTCTGTATTGTCTCGATAACATCTACCGATAGTGTGCTGATACCCAAATCACTAAACTTGACTGTATGATCCTGCTCCTGTAGGCACCTCTCCACCTCCTCGTTCAGCGCCATCGGTACCGTCTTGCCCCTGCTACTGTCTACCATGTCTCAAAAACACACTAAACTCGCTCAAAACAAGCCGCCCTAACTTGTTCTATAATCACAAAGTTATTAATCAAATTAAATAATTGGTTCATAATTTTAATTTGAAATAAACGGTTTTTTAAGCCGGGTGAAAAAAGAAATTTCATATTACGTCAGCACTTTAGCTGATGATTTCAGTTCAGGATGGAGCTGTTTGATCGGTTTGCGTACAAGGAGGGTACCAGTCGTGAAGCTGTGGTGCGGGTGGAGGCTGCTGAGCAGAAAGGGCTGAAGCCACTGAGGGATTTGCTGCAGAATGACCTAGTTTTGGTGTTTATTGGGTATAATCCCAGCATCAAATCGTCTGCAGTTGGGCACAGGTTTGCCCACCATTCCAACAAGTTTTGGAAGCTGGGCTGTGAATGTAAGCTGTTCCCACGTGGAACAAGCTACAAGGATGATCTGTTCTTGCCCGAGAGGAGAAAAATTGGGTTTACTGACTTGGTTGCACGGCCTACAGCTAGTATCAGGCAGTTGAGCAAGCCGGAGATTGATGAGAATGTGCCTATTCTGATCGATAAGCTGAGCAGGTGCGAGCCCAAGATAGTGTGCTTGGTTGGCAAGGGTATCTGGGATAGCTTGGTTAGGTATTTCAAGTTCAGTACTACCAAAGAGTTTAAGTACGGGCTACAAGATGAGTTAATAAATGACATTATCAAGATATTCGTTATACCATCAACGTCCGGACTCGTGAGAATATCACACCAAGAGATGCTGGGCTACTGGGCGCAATTATTCCGGTTGTACAGTGTCATCAGCAAGAGCGATATTAGCCCCAGCTCCCCCACCATCAAGGAATAAACTGATCTCCCTTGCTAGATCAGTATCAAGTTCAAACTGATCTTCAACGCCGTTAATGATATCGCTGCCAATGATCGACCGTTCATCAATAAAGTCCTCCAAAACTTCACCAGAGGGCTTAACGTCATATTCATAAACATCGTTGTCGTCCCAAATTTCCTTTGGCAATTTCGCCATCAGCTTGCTCTCCCCTGACAGTATCACAAACCTCACAAGGTTTAATGGGATGATTCCACCTTTAACCGGGTTCAGTCTGACATCTTGTGTAATGAACTCAATCAAATTATCATGGAGGAAGTTTCTAAACTCAATCTTCTCCCACATTATGGAGGCTCTGATCACATAGCATTGAGTCAGCAGTTCAATTTCTTCCTGTACTTCAAACACACTGTAATCCTTGACTGGAATATCGGATGCCAGTCCAATAGTCTCCAGTAGTTTATAGCCTGTGAACGGATAAAGGATGAACGCTTCTTTCAACGATTGTTTAGCATTTGCGTAATCATTCAAATGTAAATAACAAAGCGCTTTTGAATATGCTAAACTAGGTGTTAACCACTTTCTATAAGTAGTCACCAACGGACTGTCAATGAACTCAATCAAATACTTGAAATTACCTGATAAAATGGCATAAAAATCAATGAAATAACGTACTCCATATGGATCTTCACCTGGTGACAGTGACAGTAGCAATTTGACATACGTGAAGGCAGTTTCAAAAGTCCCCTTTTTAGTCAGCACATCGATATATCTAAATATTGCTAGGCAGAATTGTCTATTCATATAATAGTGGAAAGGCAATCTTGTTAAACCGTTACCCAACTCCAGATTTTGTTTGAATCCACGATCAAACACAAACAATGCCCTTTCGATTAATCCATTGCTATTACTTTTGTCGCCCTGTCTCACTAGGATCAGTGCAACCTGCAAAATAGTTTCAACGTGATATGGGTACTCCGCTAATAGATGCATCAAATTCTCGTGATTTGGCTGGATAATAACCGAGATAAAGAACTTGGTGTTGGCTAATTTTGCAGAGGCTGATCTTTCAAATTTGTAAAACTTGATGCCATATTTCTTGTACTGTTCAATATCATCTTTAATGACATCTGCCCAATCCTCGGATTCACTTAGTTTCAACTGTAGCATTTCCCGGTCATCGATTTCTTCCATGGAAACTTCTTTGGTGGTGGTGGGCACCCAATCGTCTCTTATTTTAGTCATAATAAGTTTTCTTCTGGACCCGGGAACACTTCTCTTGTCTGAACCTCCCCATCCTCTAACTAACCTAGCAAGTTTTTTTATTTGCTTTAGCTGCTCAGGCGGAATCGAAGTCGAGGTGGTTTCATTGGCATCCCTGATCGCCTCTTTGGACAGTGATCCAAACAGCTTCTGGAACTCATTGTCCGGGTCTAAGTTTTTCTCATCCAACGACAGTAAGTGCCTGCATTTGAACTGCTTCAATGGAGTAAAGTACTTGAATGTGGCATCAAGAACCTCATGCGTTATGTTCAAGTCCAACTCATTATCTTCTTCTTCCACTTCACCATTCTTACTGATGGTCTTCTTCTCCTCCTTGATGTTCAGCTCCTGCAATATTTTATCCAGTTCGTCATCGTCGTCCAGCTGTTCTTCGCCTTCTTCATCATCAAGAGATTTTTTGGCTTTACTCTTTTTTTTATTCTTCTTCTTATTCTTCTTCTTTGACTTGGTAGGTAGTTTTAGTTCTTCCTCTGCTTCTACTTTTTCTCCTGGTGTTTCAGCATCACTTTCACTGCTATCTTCACTGCCCTCTTCATCGCCATCGCCACCAATGAGAGCAAATAAATTGGTAGCTTTCGGCTTCTCCACTAAAAGCTCTTCTCCATCATCTTCTGCTGCCTCCTCGTTCTTGAGTCCTTCATCTCTTTGCCTCAATTTCTCAAGCTTCCTAAGCGCCCTTGAGCTCATTTCGAATCTTCTAGTAAATTTTAACCAAAAACAAACAAAACTGAATAAAATTCTCAGAATTTCAATTTTTCACCAAAAAGTCCATCAATTTTCACCAAATTTCAGACAATTCTACTGAAATTCCATTTATTGTCTGAAATTGTGCTCAATCTTGCAGTGTCATTGGTCAATTGCCCACGTAACTTCAAAAATCAAACAAAATTTCAATCCAGTTCTGTCTTTTCCACAACAAAACCATCTAAAATGACGTAAATTGCGGAATCACATCATACTGTATGATGTTTTTTTTAGCACCGTATTATAGCAATCTAAAAAAGTATAAATAGTTGACACATTTTCCTTAATTTCAACAACTGCAATTCCAATATATTGAAATAAAAATAAGTAAACTCATAACATGCCATCAGATCATTTAGTTACATCATTCTATCAAGGAAAGGATAAAGACTTCATTGTTTTTGCAGAAAGTGAAGAATCAATTAAAAAGTATTTGAAGGACTCCACAGTTCCATTGTCCCAAGTTGTTGGTAACTTCAAAATTTACACAACTGCCAGTGGACGTGGTGCAGATGGTCAATTGGAAGAAGCTTCTAAAATAGATCTCGATAATGAATTTGGCTCCAAGTCAAATGACGAAATCATCAAGGAAATTTTGGAGAAAGGTTCTGTGAAGAATCATCCAAACGTCGCTAAGAATATTTGGCGCTCAACCAATGATTCAATGGGTCCAAGAAACTGAATTGAGTTCGTATTCACTGCATGATTTTTTATGACATTTTTTTTTTTTTTTTGAATGTTGTATCAAAATAATATAAATATATAATAAATGCATTCCCCACAGAGTATATCCTTCACAGTTATATGCTCTGTAAATCCAATGACGATGTAGACTTGGATCTAAATCCAAGTACTTTAGAAGTTTTTCTAATTAGTGATTTGCGGTGATGATTTCGATCGGCAATATCTTGAATAGTATCTCTTTTGAAAATATCAAATGAATTGGTGTCATTGTCATTTTGCTTTCTTTTTAATGTAAACCTAAAACTAGAGCTTCGTTTTGATTTTGACTTAGAGACTGACCGTTCCCTTCTGATTAGCAAACTCTTTGACATAAGTTCATCGCTCCATAAATTCTGTAAAAGGTATTCAACTCTTGATCTTTCCAGTTCATTAATTAGAATTACTCGTTCTCCATCAATATTGAAGTCTGTTTCTTCATGTTCAGTGTCTTTGGAAAAGTTATAGCTATCCATACCATCCTTATAGTTGATTGCTACTCTTATTGGTATAATCTCATTAAAATAACAAGTCTTCAAAACCTCTTTACTCAATAAAATTGAATTATTACTTAATTTAATATCAAAACACTGCATCAGACTGGGTTTGATTATTGAAATATTAAAATTCAAGTTAAAGTCTTTGTTTATTTTTGATACTGAATAATCCAATTTGTACGGTCCGTTTATGAAATTAATTAACAAATTCAATTTCTCAAACCAAATATTGTATTCAAGTTTATCTATTGAAACCAATAAAATCTCGAATAGTTTAAAATTGTTTTCAAATTTGAGTTTGAAACTGTTCTTGAATCTTGTATATAATCCTCCATCATTTATATCAAGATCCAAATTGCTATCAGTACTATAAATCTGACAAATTGATAAAGGAATCAAAAATTTAACGTCAAATTTGTTATATTTGGAAACATTTGTAAGAATCAAATGCGTCTTGAATAAGAAACATCCATAAACTTCATTAGCCACTGTTCTGTCTTTACCACTAATATAGACACCATACAATGAACCTAATAATATTGGCATTCCTAGATATTCAACAGGGAAGTTTAGTTTGATCTGCGGTTGAAATTTCAAGCCATTAAATAAAATATTTGCTTTGAGTTTTTCTTGTAAACCAAATCTATTAATTTCACTAATTTGATTATCTATCTTTATTATTGATTTTTGTATTATATCATTAGCAATCTTGTCATCAATTTTGGGTGTTGATTTCAGTAAAGTTTCTAAAAACAATTTGTATTTTGAAATTCTTGCAATTGGCTTACACATCAATGACTTTAAGGATAAATCCATACCATTTGAGCTGGATGCTGCCTCTAACACTGTTTGAAAGCCTTTAGTCAAATTCAATCCTAGTTCAGGGTCGGATTCTTTGGAATTAATGAGCTTCAACACTAAATCATGTAATGTGAAAAACTGTTCATAAAAGAACTTATTGATCGCTCGTTCACTAATTAGTTCAGCAACTTTACTAGCACTTTGAGGTGAATTCGGCGGTAATGCTGTTGATGCCAATGATTGAAAGTTGATCAGTTGTTTCAATTCAATTAAAAAGTCAAAATGCCACTTAACTAGATTATTCACATATTGGTTCAATTGTTTGATTGGGATTCCATCGTTCCCCTTCAATATTATAGACTTAAGATAAACATCGGATAACATGTATAGTGAACTAATATAACTTTCCTCTGTATCGACAATTTCTTCAATAATCCTTTGCCTTATGCAACTCCTCTTTATATGTGGTGGATACTGCTCAAAGGGTATTAAGCATGGAGATAGCTTTGATGAACTTGTGAACTGTTCATGCGGTGAATCATTAGTAACAATCATACTGAGCCCCGATTCTGGTGAGTTCAAGTTTGATGATGATAATTTCAATAAGGCAAATTTGATGAACGAGCTTGGTAAATCACTTATCACTGAGCTAGCATCCTGTGAAGGCAAGTTTGAGTAGTTGTTCTCTTTGACTAATGGACTATTATCGATATTACTTGAGCTGTTTAAACCCTTATCGATACTAACACTATGCTCTCCTCTCCCAGCAATATTGAATATACTTTCATTCAAGCTGGAGTTGCATGATGACGACAAGCTTCCTGTAGTCTGTCTTTGGCTATAGTGAGCTGAATCAGGTTTATTAGTAACCTTCAATGCAGTAAACATCTAAAAATGTAGCAAAAAAAGTAATAAAAGGTAAACCACCAAATAAAAATGTGCTATCTTGAAAGAATAGCTAGAGTGCTTAATGTAGCAACTCAATCGTTTATCACCTGCATTTCACCTTCTCCATTTCGTGCTTCATTTCGTCTTTGTTTTTGTGTAAAAACTACTTGTTACGTTTTGAATTCCGATCTTGCACAACTTTGGTCGGAATTCAATTTTCAGTTCTTGAAATTTGCAAAATTCAACTAAAATGAAACTGCTAAAACTTTGATAAAGATAGATTAATTAATCGACTACAGGAAGTGAATTTGAAAGAGATGGTGAGTGATGGGTGGTTATTTGAGTTGCTTGTGACAATTGGAGAGATGAAGTATACGCCAATCCTGCGAGAATTAACAAGGGATGGACGCTAAGTCCATGTGTTTTAGGGGATTGGTAATTTATTGTCACAGTTAACTGTTGATGCTGGATGCTGAACGATGCTTTTTTCAGCTTTGAGAGCTTAATACTAACTGAGAGACAGTCTGAAACTGGAATTAGTCAATTGCTGAAAGTGAGTGGGGTGCAGAAGCAGTTTTTAGGGAGAAGTGTGAATAAGATGCTAACTATTCAACCAGGCAGAAAGAGAAGCACACGCTATAGTAGCAGAGGCCAGAGCATGTGAGTATGACCCAAATCTGAGGTTATGGGCTCTTATTAACAATTCACAGACCGTACTGCTCGTTTGAAAGCAGCCAAGGCAGATGCTGCTGAGGAAATTGCACAATACAAGCAAAAGAAAGAGCTTGATTTGAAGAAATACGAGCAAGAAGTGAGTGCCAGCGAGAAATATAACCACTCGGGGGTGAACCTGTATTAACAACTGACACAGCACTCTGGATTGAATGCGTCTGCTGACAAAGATGCAGAAGCCCAAGTCAAGAAAGAAATTGAAGCTATTGAGAAGGCAGCCAAGGCTAAGAAAGACCAAGTCGTCAAGTTACTGATTGATGCAGTCACTCAACCAACTCCAGAGCTACACATTAACGCCTAATTGTTTGTAAAGTGTGCCTGAATAGATTAAAAGATTGTTAATTTTGTAGCCCTGGAAGGGGAATCTCCATTAGCCACTTAGATGCATAACCCACGACAGTGCTTCCATGCCCTGTGGTGTACTCGGTGTCGCACCCAGCATCCTGCTTCCTCTCGGGTTTGGCCCATCGTTGGGTGTCGTGCGCATACCAGGCTCGTATTGGGAAATTTCCAACAGAATTTCGTATTCACTAAAATTCACATTAAATTTCTTCCTGTTTTGAAGCAACCAAGCAAACTATGAACCAAATCCAGGTGTATTTCAACAACAGCGTGCTGGAAAACATTACAATCTCGGAGCTGGTGGAGGAATACCTAAAGTCTGAGGATTTGCCGTACCAAGTTTCGCTCATTTCAATCATACTAATAAGTTTACCCATAATATGGTTGTTCTACCAGCGCTATTCACAACTCACCAACAGTGAAAAACCAATCAAGTTCTCAATTGAGATTCCTGCTGAGGCCAAACCCCATTGGAAAGGGAAAAGAATCCATCCAGCTTCGATTAAAAATGCTGAAGAACCGGAATATATCCAAAGCTACTGTCCTGCAACAGGCCAATTTTTGGGTAAATATAAGAGCAACACGAGAAGCGAGATCAATGAAGCTATAAGCACTGCTAAGCAGGCTCAACTTAGCTGGAAAAAAACAACTTTTGCCCAACGTCGCCAAGTATTGAGGTCGCTCAGCGAGTTTATAATCCAAAACCAAGAAGAAATTGCCAGAGTAGCCTGTAGAGACTCGGGCAAAACCATGGTGGATGCGTCAATGGGAGAGATCTTGGTCACCTTGGAGAAGATCAACTGGATTCTGAAACATGGAGAGAATGCACTGAGACCAAACAAGAGATCTGGGCCATCCAACTTATTGATGAGCTACAAAGGAGCAGAAGTCCGCTATGAGCCATTGGGTGTAGTAGCTGCGCTGGTGTCGTGGAATTACCCTTTTCATAACTTGCTAGGACCGATAATTGCAAGTTTATTTACGGGAAACGCAATAGTCCTCAAGTGCTCAGAGCAAGTTGTTTGGAGTTCACAATTTTTCATTCAATTGGTTCAGCAATGCCTGAGAGCATGTGGTCATGATGCCAACTTGGTTCAGCTGATTTGTACATGGCCAGAGGATGCAAACTACTTTACATCCCACCCAGATTTATCGCATATCACCTTCATTGGCAGTAAGCCAGTTGCCCATCACGTGGTCAAGGCCGCCTCTGACTCGCTGACTCCAGTTGTGGTTGAGCTGGGTGGTAAGGACGCGTTTATAGTGCTGGATGATGTCAAAGATGTGGATGCGATTTCCAGCATCATCATGCGTGGTACGTTTCAGTCGGCTGGACAAAACTGTATTGGGATTGAAAGAGTCATTGTGACTGAGAAAAACTACGACAAGCTGGTGGAGATTTTGTCTGCAAGAGTGCCAAAGCTAAGATTGGGCTCTGATATTGACCAACTAGAGGATATTGACATGGGTGCTACAATAACTGATTTGAGATTTGACGCATTGAAGAGTTTAATCAATGATGCCGTGGCGAAAGGTGCCAAACTGGTTCATGGTGGTGATAAGTACAACCATCCAAACTATCCGCAGGGTCACTACTTCATGCCAACTCTGCTTGTTGACGTTACAGAGGAGATGGAGATTGCCCAACAGGAAGTGTTTGGGCCAGTTCTGACCGTGATGAAGGCCAAGGACACTGAAGACGCTGTGCGCATTGCAAACTCCACCATCTATGGACTTGGGGCATCTGTGTTTGGCAGTAACTGGGAGGAATTGAACAAAGTTACCAACGAACTGAACTCTGGTAACGTGGCCATCAATGACTTTGCCACGTTTTACGTGTGCCAGCTGCCGTTTGGTGGGCAGCGTGGCTCCGGATACGGCAAGTTTGGTGGCGAAGAGGGGCTGCAGGGACTGTGCAACCTCAAGAGTGTGTGCTACGACAAGATTCCGTTCGTTTCGACTCAAATTCCAAAACCTCTAGACTATCCAATCAACGATGAAGTAAAGGCGTGGAACTTTGTCAAGGCCCTGAACGTCGGTGGGTACGACAACAGTCTGTGGAACAGAATCAAAGCCATTGGCACGCTGGCAAAGAACTCGAAGTGACCGCAATAATAGAATGAAATAGAAATAGAAATAGTTAATGTTTAATGGTTTATATTTTAGTTTTCAGGTGTTGCTAAGTGAGTGTAGTGAGTATGCTATACAGTTCGAGGCTTGTAGTGGGCATGCATTAAGATGGCATACGCGTTATATTATATACAATTAGGTTAGTTGAGAATGGATTTCTCAATAGCCTGGAACTGTTTGGTCAGCTCGTCGACGTACTTCTTGTGGGCTTTTTCCACCTCGGCAGTCACCTTCTTGATCTCGTCGTTCTTCTTAAACTTTTTCAGCTCTTTGATTGCGTTATTTCTCCCGGTGGATAACGACAGCTTTCCGGAGGAGTTCTTGTAGTGCTCCAGCTGCTGCTTGATCTCCTTCACCATCTCGCGTTTCAGCTCGACAGTTGGTGACGGCAGCGGCACCTTCAGCTGCTGTGCGTTGGATGGCATCACCTCTGGAGTGAGGTTCAGGCCAGCTGCCAAAATGGACGAGATCACGTGTTTCACGTTCAGCGGGTCAAACACCGTTATGATCAGGTTTCTGCCCTTGATGGCGGTCTGCGCCACCGCAGTGAACGCCTGGGACTCGTGCGAGTTGATCTGGACGTTGATTTTATCGAAAATACGCTCATTGGCAGTGCCCTGCTTGATCAAGTTGGCCTTCTCTTTGAACGCCTCCATCACCTTGCCAAAGACTTCCTCAAACGGGCCCAGCACCTTGCGCGGGTCCTCCACGACCAGCTCTTCTTCCTCTTCCTCATGCTTGTCGGCGGCTCTGGAGTTTCTCTTACTGCCAGCCTGCTTCTTTTTTGGTTTCAGCGCTGTGAGCCCCATGGAAAGCTCCCTGCTTCTGTACAGCAGTGCTGTGGTTCTGGGGGTGCTGGTGAACAGCAAACTGGCTCTGCAAGCGGCAATTTTGGTCAGGTTTCTGAACATTGTTGGCTACCTTTATATATAGTGGAAAATATTTTTTAGCCTGAAATTTTTCAGGCACTAGGCATTTTGCATTGGAAGTGGTGAAACTGTGGCATAGGAGGCGTAGCAAAGCCAGCAGCACAACACACATACTGGAGGGTGAGCGGTACCAAAATTCAAGGCAAAACTACAGCACCAATCGCGATCTTTTAAGCACAATTGGTGGCTCAGTTTGACACAATTTATACATAAGCAGCAGCCCCATGTCCAATATAGAGGAGCTGAAGGAGCTGTGCCAGGTGTGCTACGTGCACAAGTTCAAGTACAGCTGTCCCAAGTGCTCGGTGAAGACGTGCTGCGTGGAGTGTGTGAAGGCGCACAAAGAGAAGACAAAATGCGACGGGCAAGTGGACAACACACAGTTTATCCAGCGATCTGAGCTGCAGAAGAACCCGCACCTGGTGCACCGGGACTACAACTTTCTGGTGAACTTGAACCGGACGATCAGCGTGACCAAGGAGGACCTGAGGAGCCAGAACAAGAGGATTCTGGCTTCAGGCGGAGGCAACCGCAAGCTGCAGCGCCCGAACGACAACGTGGTGGTGAAGAGGGGCGTGCGCGTGAAGGTACTGCCTCGCGGGATGCAGCGGTCGCTGAGCAACAAGTCGTTCTACGACAAGAAGAAGGGCTGTTTCAACTGGACAGTGGAGTGGGTGCTGATGGATGGTGCAGGACGCGTGCTGAAGAGCATCACGAGCCCCCGCGTGCCTGAAGACGCTGTGCTGTGGGAGTGCGTCTGCAAGGAGCTTGTGGACGGGCTGGACGCGGGTCAGCTGCACTTCTTTTTGAAGAAAGTGGACACCTCTGCGAACGACCCCCGGTACGTTGAGCTGGACCGGGACGGGGTAATGGGCGATCTGCTGCGCGACCAGACCGTTATCGAGTACCCTACAGTGCTTGTGAGCACTGCACCCGAGATCGCAGGCTGGTCTGCTCACCGGGAAACGAGTTCCGCCAGTGACGACTCCAGTGACGACTCCAGTGACGACTCCAGTGACGACTCCAGTGACTCTGACTCCTCTGAAGACAGTGATAGCTCAGACAGCTCGAGCTCGGCCCCAGAAGAGGCCTCGTCCCGGCCTCAGCCACAGATTACCGTCCCCGAGACCTCCCCCCAACCTCCCAGCCCCTGTGACCCCCAGCCCGTATAGCTATAACCACTGTCGCATTGTACCCGTATCCCGCCCCCGTAGCCCGCCCCGCAAACCGCAGCGTAGCCCAGCGTAGCTCTTGCAGTCTGCCTGGTCGCCAGAGCAGACACCCAGACACCACCAGCCCAAAAGTAAACAGCACAGAAAAGTAAACATTGCAGCCAACAACAAGCATGAAGAAGATCGATCTGGTGCCACTGGAGCTGGGCGGTGTGCAGAAGAGCACGGTGGGTGCAGAGAGCGAGGAGGATGTGCTGCTGAGCAAAACTTCAGAGCTGTCGCTGCTGGACGAGGACGATGGCCCGCCTGAGCAGCATGAGCAGAACACAGACCGTGCGCGGTCCCCCAAGATCAGCATGACGCCCCTGGGACTGAAGCGGCTGCCGGAGCACTTCTACCGGCACACGCCTGTGCGGTCGTCGCCTCTGAAAAACGTGGTGCAGGAGGCTGACGATGTGGAGATGGAGGTGGAATCAGACAGTGAGGTGGCGCCCGACGTTAGTATGGACGACCCGGGCAACACGAGCCTCAGCAAGAAGCTCAGCGACACCACCAGGGCCATATTGTCGCCTACAATTCTTGGGGCTAGGCTAGCAACGCACTCCAGCTCTCCAATTGTAAGGAAAAATCTTACAGAGAAGCTGATCCATGTGGACGAGGACGAGGACCTGAAACTGAGTGAAACCGGCCTGGCAACCGCGTACAAGAGCACGCCCATCAAGGGTGGTGCGCTGGTGCACAGAAAAGTGCAGACTCCAGACTCCAGTTTCAACACCACCAGCGAAACTAGCGAGGACCTGTCTGAAGACTCTGTGGACTCGAGCGACACGAGCTCGTCCGCGTTCAAGACCCCCAGTGTCAGAACGCCGTGGGGAAACCAGCCCATTCAGCTGCAGATGCACCACCACCACTACTACCCACCTTCCAGCCCGGGCTTCAGCCCGCAGCACTACAACTACTCACACGACGGCGACTACTGCTACCCTGACAACCAGGTGGCCATTCTGCCGGCTCCGTGGTCCAAGTTTGCCTCTCCAAAGGCCCCAACGCCTTATCTTATAAGTTCGTACCTGCAGCTCATCTTCAATGCCATCACGTCCAGCGTCATTATCTACATCCTGATCAGCGCCATCAAGACCGTCAAGTCCGACATCAACTCCAAGATGGAGGAGTATGCTGCAGATATAGCCATGGAGGTGTCGCGGTGCACCCGGTCCTACATCGAGAACAAGTGCGACCCAGAAACCAGAGTGTTTGCGCTGGAAAAGCTGTGCAACGAGTGGGAAAAGTGCATGAACAGGGACCCATTGACGCAGAGCGGCAAGGCCAGCGTCAGTGCGGAAACCCTGGGGCTCATTCTCAACTCGTTAATTGAACCAATTGGCACCAAGGCCATGATTATCTTTGTTATTGGCATTGTCACTTGGGCGTTCATGTCCAATTTCATATTTGGGTTTGTTAGGGCCAAGTCGTACTACGGCTGGGACTACCACGTTCCGCTGCTGGAGCACAACCAGCAGAACCAGGCCCAGGCCCAGCCGCAGCTAACCGGGCCAAACCAACCCCCAAACCAGCCCTCAAACCACACTGCGAACGGTTGGGACTACAGCTACTCCACGCCAAAGCACTGAGGGCGCCCAGTGCCCCAGTGCGGCTGCTCAACGGCAGCTCAGTCGCATGTGACACAATTATGCGTGTGAGCCCATCGTTGGCTGGATCCCACCCTACACCTATGGCACTGCTCACTACGACACTACACTACACCACCAGACCACACTACACTACCCCACCCACAAGTAAATACATCTCATTGCTCGTCTTTCTCAGTTATTATGTAAAACCAAAATTCAACAAAAATATTTTTTGCTCAACTATTTTAATCCTCCAGAGAGAAATATGTCGTGTCAGGTGCCAGAAGTGACGGCACAGGTGCCTCTAAAGCCTCCGAGACGGAGCAAGCTGGTGCTTGTGTGGAAAATCTTGCGGAAAATCAACTGGATCAACCTGCTAACACTCATCATACTACCTCTATGGGCCGTGTACGCAGGCTGGTACCACAGGCCCAGCATGAACACGCTGAAGCTGGCGTGGGTTTACTACAGCTTCACGTCGTTCTGCGTGGTTGCGGGCTACCACCGGTACTACGCGCACAAGTCGTTTGTGGCGAGTGCCCCTCTGCAGTACATCTTTGCTATATTTGGACCCAGCGCAGGCATCGGGTCCATCAGATGGTGGGCTGCCGCGCACAGGGCCCACCACCGGTACGCAGACACCGAGCGCGATCCTCACAGCATCAGAAGAGGGTTTTTGTTCAGCCATGTCGGCTGGATGCTGCTGAGACCTCGCTATAAAGTGGCGAGCTCCATAAACGATTGCCAGGGAGAAGACCTGAAAACAGACGCCGTGGTGAGCTGGCAGGATAAGAACTACTATGCGTTGGGGGTGCTGAGTGGGCTGGTGGTACCTGGGGTGCTGAACTGGGCCCTGTTTGGGGACTTTGCTGCGGGTGTTATCTACGTTGGGGTTCTGCGGGCAGTTCTCGTGCAGCACGGTACGTTCCTAGTTAACTCGATTGGCCACATGAGCGGCACACAGCCCTTTGACGACAGAAAGTCGTGTAGAAACAACTGGGTGCTGTCCCTGTTGACGTTTGGAGAGGGAAACTGCAATTTCCACTTTGAGTTCAGCACCGACTACAGAAACGGGTACAAGCTGTACGATTACGACCCGATCAAGTGGATGCTGGCGGTATGCCAGAAGCTTAGCATTGTCAAGAGCGTTTACAGAACCACGGAAGCAGCCATAAGCCAGTGTTTGCTGCAGCATCAGCAGAAACTGATTGACAAAAGAAGAGCCAAACTGAACTGGGGGATCCCAATTGACAAGCTGCCGGTGATCTCGCCACAGGAGTTTAGAAGACTGGCGGTGGCTGAGGCTCCAAAGCGAGCTCTGATAGCGGTGGCTGGGATTGTTCACGATATAACGCCTTTTGTCAACGATCACCCTGGTGGGCTGGCTCTGCTCAAGGCGTCTATAGGCAAGGATGCGACCAACGCGTTCAACGGGGCGGTTTACGACCACTCCACGGCGGCACACAACCTGCTGGCCACAATGAGAATTGCAGTGCTCAGTGGTGGAACAGAAAAGATTGTGTGGAAGCAGCAGCAAATGGAGAACAAGGACGTTCCTTTGAAGCAGGACTCTGAGGGCCGTAAGATTGTGAGAACGGGCGAGCAGGCGACTATTATCAAGAAGCCTATCAGGACTGCCGGGGCGGCCTAGCTTCTCCTTCAGCTTGCTGCCGGGACAATGCAGCCGCTGCCGGGGCGGCCTAGCTTCTCCTTCAGCTTGCTGCCGGGACAATGCAGCCGCTGCCGGGGCTCTGCTGGTCAACTTTGCAGCCTGAGCTCTGCAAGGCCCCGGGCTAACGAGATTACGACACACGGAAAGGATATCTACTCATAATACTAAAACTAATCAATCTGCAGCGACTCCTTGTAGCACAGGTCGACCCGCTCGAGCAGGTTCTGCAAGCTGTTTGCACTCTTGCCGAGCTCACCGCCCTCCTTGATCAGATTAGCCAGGTTCTTCTGTGCTGGCTGGCTGAAGTGCTCGCAAAACACCTGGATCCGCGTCTCGTAGTCCTCGCACGACACCTTGTTCAGGTCAATCGTCTCGTCCGAGGAGTTCCTGTTCGTCGTGGTGAGCTCCTTGGTGAACAGCTTGAGTGAGGCGAATGGCTGTGGCGCAGCAGGCAGCAGGTAGTGCTTAGTCAGCGGGTGCACTGTGCGCAGCTGGGTAGTGGACCCGGTGCTGGGCTCCTGGAAGACGCCAATCTTCAGGAACCTGGCCAGCGAGTCCAGGGCCTGCTGCTTGGCCTTGGTAGAGATGTTGGACGTCACAGAACTCGTAATGGCCAGCGAGACAGACTGTTTGGAGCTGTTCAGTGTCCAGTTGAGCAGTATGAAGAACGACTTCAGTGTCTTGACCCAGCTGCTTTTGACCAGGGCATTCGGCCCGTACGCGATGAGCAGGTTCAGGAACTTGGCCGAGTCAGACCTTATGGCTGGGGTTATGTGCGTCATGGCACTGTGGACAAACAGAATAATCGATCTGGTGTGCAGTTCAATGAGGTTTGGGTGCCTTTTGCCAATCTCCGTGAGCAAGCTGACCAGCGCAGTTCTCACTGACAGCGACTGGTCGATGATCAGCGGCACTACAGCAGTGATTATCTGCTTGTACAGTGCAGGATTCTCAGGCAGGTGCTGTTCGATGAAGATCAACGTTTCCTTTCTAGTTTGCGACGCGTGGTGCTTCAGCAGCGACAGCCGCTTGATCAGGTCAACGTCTGCATCCTCGTTACGGGACAGTGACTGTGTAGGCAGTGAGATCGACTTGGCAACGAACGATGTGTCGGTGTAGTTAGTTGGTTTTGCCTTGGTCTTGCCGACTTTTAGCTTAGCTTTCTGCCGTTTGTTAGTGTTCAGGCTCTGCCACCCAAAGCACACTGTTCATACGCACCTGGAAGTCCTTCTGCTTCTCTTTCTTCTTTCTGACTGAGCCCATTTTGCTGCGGGAGGATGTGCACTGGTTACTGTTTGGGTATGAAAGTTTTTTATGCGATGCGTGGCGCAGTTGCCATGTGGCGCAGTCATATAGTGGCGCAGCAGCACAGTGGCGCAGCTTAGTCGGTTGGTGCGTGGGAGCAGTGCTGGCTCGGTGTTATGTTCCCTAACTAGCACTGCTGGTGTGCTGGTCGCTTAGTGCATGGTGAATTCAAACCTGAGTAGCTCACCTTACAATTCTGTGGCGCGTGAAACATCTCCTACTACAAATCACCAATTTACATGCTAAGTTAATATTAAACTATCAGTCCCACAGTTTGCTCCTCTTCTTTCTGATAAACATCTTTTGGTACAGAAGCTGGCAGTACACTGACAGAAACGCCCAGTCCAGCTCGCTGGAGTTATAAATCCAGTCATTTTCGCCGTTCGTATTCCTATCATACTTCTGGACGCTTTTGTAGTCTGGCGACAGGTTGTTGCTCACCTCGTAGCTCAGCAGCCGGTCCACGCACACCTGGGTGTCGTCTATAATGTTCCACATCATTGTCGTGTACAGCTTGCAAATGCTGAACCCGCTCTTCTCCTCGTACTTGGCTATAATTTGTTTGGGTATAAGCAGTGCTGTGTTGTACGCCAGCTCTGTCTGCTTCCCATACACAAACTTGAACTGCTGGATATCTCCAAGCGCACACATCACGCTCGCAATCATGCTGACCTGCAGCGAGGTTAGCGGCCCACTCACAGCTTGCTCCACAATAGTGAATGTATTGAGTTTGTGAGGATTAACGGCTTGGGGCAGCTCGTCCATCGACACATTCTGTCTTATTAGCGCCAGATCAATGGTGAGGTCCATAAGGTGTTGCAATGAGGCCACAGTATCAATAAAACTCTGGAACTCGTTCAAGTAGATGGACGGTATAAGCTGATTGTTCAGCCTTGAGGTTAATAATGTTAGTTTGGTCAAATTCCTCAGGCTTTTGAGAAAGTACTGAAGCTCCATTGACCGTAGCAGGTAGGAGCAGTCCTGAAAGCAAATATTGAGCTCGGTGATGTCGTGAAACTGCGACAATGACGACAATGTCGTCAAGTTCTGTGAGTCAATCATCAGGTCTAACCTCTCCACAGAGACCGATCTGAACAGCTGGGCGTCTTTCAGTGTTACAGACAGGTGCTGCAGCTTGATATCTATATCCAACCACATTCTGTCGCTACCTAATAAGACCAAAGAGGTCAAATTGCTGAAACTCTGCAAGTTTGGCACATACTGTGAAGAAATCTCCAGCTCTTCAACCATCCCCTCCTCTCCCTCAATTGCTCTGAGCAGCTGCTTCCTCACAGCATCACCCACAACGGCATTCTCTGAATTGACTCGGACCGTGGACCAGTACCTCACAAACAGCGGTCTCAAGGCCCGTCTCAAGCTCTTACATATTTGTAAGTACCGCAGCAAATAGTTCTTTCTCCTGTAAGCATACAACGGCCATTTCAACTGCACCTTCTCGTCCTCACTGCAAAACCGCACTATCCGCAGCACAACCTCCACTGGCAGCTTGTCAATCATCTCACACTTGCACCTACGAAATAATAATGGCGATGAATCTCCCAAATTGCCGAATCGGGGAATAATATAACACCAGGACACCGCGCCTGCCCGAAACGGAAACACACGCAGAACGCAGTCACAAACACATTTATTTGTCTGGTACGCGCACACGACGCAACTTTTTTTTTCTAAAGGTGTAAAACAAATAAACTGAAAATTTAAAAAAGTGAAATTGTTTACTGAAATTAACAAATAATAATAAGACAAAATGCCAGGTGTTTCCGTCAGGTATGTTGCAGTGCAGACAGGAGGTGACTAGAAACGACATGTACGTGGTGGTGTACCGGCAGCGGCTGTTGTACAGAAGTGAATGAGAGTTGAATTAAAGTAAAATATGGAATAGAGATAGCACACATGATGTTTCTAGTCAGGCTCAGCTGATAGGCGGACCGAACAAGTTACTAACAAATGCCACAGAGACGTTCCAGCTCAAGATTTCATCAATGCTTACGCACAATTCTTACAACGTCAAGGTAAACTTGAAGTTCCAGGTTACGTTGATTTAGTCAAAACCTCAGCAGGTAACGAATTACCACCACAAGAAGCTCAAACTTGGTTCTTCAAACGTGCTGCTTCTGCTGCTCGTCACATCTACTTAAGAAAACAAGTTGGTGTCGGTAAATTAAACAAATTATACGGTGGTGCAGCCAACAGAGGTGGTAGACCAAACAAACACGTTGATGCTTCAGGTTCAGTCAACAGAAAAGTTTTACAAGCTTTAGAGAAAATTGGTATTGTTGAAATTTCTCCAAAAGGTGGCAGAAGAATCTCTGACAATGGTCAAAGAGATTTAGACCGTATTGCTGCTCAAACTTTAGAAGATGACGAATAAACTTCATTTTTATAATGTATAAATAAAACAACCAAAAAAGTATTAATCTATTGTATTGTATTGTATTGTGTATATAATGGTTTAGTAACTGTCGTTTGGATCAATCTTAAATATTTTATCTGGGTTCATAATTCTGTTTGGATCAATGCTTGATTTGATCTGTCTCATTAGGTCCACAGTATCCTGGCCTAGTTCCTCAATCAAATACTTCCTTTTACCAATACCAATACCATGTTCACCAGTGCATGTACCGTCGTTCTCAATAGCTCTTAGCACGCACCGTTCACTTAGATTGGAAACAATTTCTCGCTGGTTTGGTTCATAGATCAAAATAGCGTGGAAGTTACCGTCACCCACATGGCCCAGCACAGTGGTAAAGATATTGTTCTGCTTGATATCAGCTAGTGTTTCCTCAATCACTTTAGATAGTTTGGATATTGGTAAGGCCACGTCGGTGGTCCATACTTTAACGTCTGGGGAGATTGTCTTTTTGCAGTATTCAATAGTGGACCAAAAGCCGATTTTTCTAGCTTCCCACAGGTTATCACACTCGCTAGCATCTTTGGCATACTCGATCTTGATAACTTTGTTCTCTGAACTCAGTTTAGTGATTTCTTCTTTTAAAGAGGCATTATTTTTGGATATTTTGATAAACAGTGTAGGCATTTCAGTCCATTTTCTGCTGGTTGTCCCCATTTCATTAATCACTTTCATCATGTTTGTATCCAGGAGCTCCACAGCGTTTAAAACAAGGCCTTTCTGGACCACTTTTGTAACAAAATCTGTTGCGTTTTTAATGGTTGGGAAAGACAGAACACCTACAGTTTCCTGTGGTTTATTGTGACAACGCAGAGTTATCTCAGTCACAATTCCCAATGTACCCTCTGAGCCCACAAATAGATTGGTGAGGTTGTACCCAGCACTTGTCTTTCTTGGTCTATTTCTGGTTTTAATGATTGTGCCATCCGGCAACACCACCGTGAGACTTATGGCGTTCTCCTTCATGGTTCCGTAGCGCGCAGCGTTGGTTCCGGAGCACGATGTGCCCACCATACCACCGATCATGGCGCCTGGGCCCGGGTCGGGGCCAATCATGAGCTCGTAAGGTTTCAAGTACTCGTTCAAGTACTGCCAGTTGACGCCCGGCTGCACTTTGATGTCCATGTCGTCGTGGTTGAGCTGGATGATCTGGTCCATGTTCTGCAGGGACACCACGATGGTGTGGGCCTTGGTGGAGATGAGTCCTCCCTCGATAGAGGTGCCTCCAGAATAGGGAATCACCGGTATTCTGTACTTGTTAGCTGCCTGCATCACCTGGGACACCTCCTGTGTCGTGTTCGGGTACACCACGAGCTGTGGCAGCTTGGTGGCGGACGTGTGGGTGCTGTAGTCGCAGTTTGTGTGCTGCTGGAGGTCGTTCTTATCGACAGACAGCTGGTCTGGCTGCAGCACCTGCGACAATTCTTTGAAGCAGGACTTGAACTCTGCGGCCCCACCGTACTGGGGAGTTGTGGACTCGCTCAGTTTCAGCGTGCTGGTGCTGGTGGAACCGCTGCTGCGGGCATTGGCGCTTTTATCGTTCATGTACCACGAGAGCATATATCCCACCGACATACATGCTGAGCCCAGTAACAATGTTCCCCCAAATCCGGGGCTATTAATAGAGCTGTACGCACGGGGCTTGCTGGACGTTCCCAGCCGTCTTGTGCCAATGCGCACGGCCGTTCTCGCTAGTCTCAGCATCAGTCAATCAACGTTTATGAATTTAACGGTTTTTTATTTCTTTTGCAATTGATATAAAACGGTATCTTGGCTTGGATGAGCCCGAGCAGTCGCATTTCCGTGGGGCATCCTCACTAAGCGATTTGTTAGCCATCTGGCTGAAAAGGAAATAAAAAAAAAAAAAAAAAAAAAAAAAAAAAAAAAAAAAAAAAAAAAAAAAAAAAAAGAAAAAAAAAGTTGAAGAAAAAAAGTTGAAGAAAAAAAAGCTTAAAAAACGTTTTTTCCATTTAGGGAAAAAACACAAAAACGAAATTAATCAAAAAAGAAAAAAATTAAAATAAATAAAATTTTCCTCTTGCTGCTCAGTTGCGCAACGACTCAACGATTTCAAAGCTGTTTTAGCCATTTTTGCCCCGCTGCCGAACGTATTTTCAAGAGTCTGACCACTGCACACTCTGCTCAACTGTTTCCTGGATGTCATAGCTCAGCTCGACCTGTTTTCATCCACCTTGAGCGCATTTACCACTGAGAAGCACAACTAGTGATCCACACGGCACGCTACTCCAATATGTCTGACGCAGAAAGCACCCACTCCGAGACCCACTCGATGCACACGATGCGCTCGCACGTGTCGCACAACTCCATGAGGACCGAGGGGCTCTACGACCACCGCAACCAGGCGTCCAATCTGCCCATTAGAAGCGAGTCCGGAGCGTCCTACGACCTCCCACCGCCAGCCATCAGAGTAGGCACAGGCCCAGCACCCCGGGCAGGCGACCCGCAGTCCGCAGCAGCACCGCTCGGCTCCCACAGAGTCCGCCTGCCCTCCGCAATTGGCCCAGCAGACGACGACTCAGACGAAGACAACGACTTTGCCATCCAAGACTCGCCAATCCTGCACGCCAACACCAGCATCCGCTCCAACAACAACGCCAGGCCTTCCCGACTGAGCAACTCCATTACCGAGAACACACAGGCCAATGCCACGTCGCACCTGGCACCGGGGTCCAACCCGATCAAGAAGATCCGGTCCAGAACCAGGTCCCACAGCTTTACTGACCAGCTGCGCGCGTTCAAGAACGCCAACTTTGGCCCGGGCACCGACGACTCGCCCGTGCTGAACCAGCTCAACAAGTCCGTGTCGCGAAACTCAGACACCCAGCACCAGACCAACTTTGACCGCCGCCGCCGCCTCACCAGAGCGTCCATGGACAGTGGCGACGCAGGCTCGCACGGCTCCAGGGAGTCCCAGGAGACCGAGGAGGATGTGTGTTTCCCCATGCTGCCTGACCATGTGAAAATCAACGGAATCGACTTTGACGAGATTCAGGAGTTCATCAACGAGAGCAGGCTCGAGGACGAGGCTCTGCTGAAGGAGCGCAACTACATCAACGCGTCCTCGGACTCGAGCAACTCCACTGCGGCAAAAAAATACACTCCTCTGTCGACCAGCGACGAGGAGCTGAAGATCCACGACAACAGCTCCATAGAGAACATTGCTGGCCCGGACGGCCGTGCCGCCACCCACGCCAACGACAACAGCGACAACATTGGTGTTTCGTTTGGCAACAACAGGGTGGAGGGCGAGGAGGTGCCTCCTGACAGATTTAGCTTCTTCTGCTCAGAGAACGAGGAAACCGTCCATGCGCCAGACCTGCAGTCGCTGGTCAAGCCCGGCGAGTCTGTGCGGTCACTGTTCAACAGCGGCAAGCCAACGTGGTGGCTGGACTGCAGCTGCCCTACCGATGCGGAGATGAAGGTGCTGGCCAAAACGTTTGGAATCCACCCGTTGACTGCTGAAGATATCAGAATGCAGGAGACCCGTGAGAAAGTGGAGCTGTTCCGCGACTACTACTTTGTGTGTTTCCACACGTTTGAGAGCGACAAGGAGAGCGAGGAGTTTCTCGAGCCCATCAACGTGTATATTGTTGTGTTCAGAGAAGGTGTGCTGACGTTCCACTTCAGCCCGATCTCGCACGGTGCCAACGTCAGAAGACGTGTGAGACAGCTACGGGACTATGTGGATGTCAGCGCAGACTGGCTGTGTTACGCGCTGATTGATGATATCACCGATAGCTTTGCGCCTGTGATCCAGTCGATTGAGTATGAGGCTGACGCCATCGAGGAGTCGGTGTTTGGTGCCAGGGAGATGGACTTCAGAAGAATGCTGCAGAGAATTGGTGAGTCCAGAAGAAAAGTCATGACGCTCATGAGGCTGCTGTCTGGCAAGGCGGACGTTATCAAGATGTTTGCCAAACGTTGCCAGGACGAGGCCAATGGCATTGGGCCTGCCCTCACCTCTAACATCAACTTGGCCAACCTGTCGAGCTCCCAGCAGCAGCAGCAACAGCAGCAGCAGCACCATGTCCAGCAGGCACAGCCAAGAGGTGACATTGCACTGTACCTGGGTGATATCCAGGATCATGTTGTCACCATGTACCAGAACTTGTCCAGTTACGAGAAGATCTTCTCGAGATCGCACTCCAACTACCTGGCGCAGCTGCAGGTGGAGTCCTTCAACAGTAACAACAGGGTCACCGAGATGCTGTCCAAGGTGACGCTGATTGGTACCGTGCTGGTGCCGCTCAACTTGGTCACCGGGTTGTTTGGTATGAATGTGCGAGTTCCGGGCGAGCAAGGCCCTAACCTGTCGTGGTTCTTTGGGATTCTGGGTGTTATGATCCTGATTGCAGTCCTGTCGACGTTTGGAGCCAATTGGTGGCTGACCAGAAGCACCAGGCAAGACGAGCAAGAGATGTACGGAGAGGGCGCAGGCCGGTCGATTCTGGGCTTCAGCATCTCCAGCAGGCTGAGAAACAGCGCCAACAACGGCAACAACAGAAGAGCCGGCTCCCGCTCCATCATCAGCTTTCCTAGCAGGATCAACCGTTATGACTAACACGACTCCTAACACGACTCCTAGTGGCAGTTACAATACTTACCAGCAGACTGGCAGAGCCCGCTGAGTGTTTATTTATTAATTGCATGACATTTTTGCCAGCACGTACTACTTAACTGCCATTAATACTTAACGCCATTAATACTTAACTGCCATTAATACTTAACTGCCATTAATACTTAACTGCCATTACTACTTAACGCCATTACTACTTAACTGCCATTACTACTTAACGCCATTACTACTTAACTGTCATTACTACTTAACTGCCATTACGTGACTTCTGACCTACACAAATCGCCGCTAACTTACTTGTTCAGCTATATACCCAGCATGCTCTTTGCCTCAAACATTGGTCAAACCTTTTGGCTGGAAAGCTGGTCTGGGTCAAACCTTTTGGCTGGAAAGCTGGTCTGGGTCAAACCTTTTGGCTGGAAAGCTGGTCTGGGTCAAACCTTTTGGCTGGAAAGCTGGTCTGGGTCAAACCTTTTGGCTGGAAAGCTGGTCTGGGTCAAACCTATTTGCTGGACTTGCTCTTCTTCTTGGACTTTTTAGAATCGAAATCAGAAGATCTCTTGTTGCTGGCATTGTCCACAGGGATCTTGATGATGTCGTCGTCGTCGTCCTGGTAGTTCTTGACGTGCTTGAACACCTTCTTTCTCCACTCCTTCAGGTTCTTAGACTTTGTGTATTTTCTTTTATCCTTCATTCTCAGCTCTTTAGGTCTGTAAGGCGCAAACTTCTTGATACCAATCAGCTCGTTCAGGTCTTTGTCGTCCGCTAGGAAGATTTCCCTGGCAGTTAGGCCAAACGATTCAGGCGAAACCTCGCGGTATTTGAATGTATGTTTCTTCTCCTTGGAGCGCCCTTCACGCTCTTCCTCCACCTGGTCAATGATCTTCAGCTTGTTGTCTTCAATGGCTTTGGATGCCAGGTCTTTGATGAGCTTTTTCTCGTTCTTGGCCGACTTCTTCTCCTTCAGCAGTTCTTTCTTACTTTTTGGCTTCTCTTGCTCCTTCTCTTCTGGCTGCTCAGGCTCCTCGTGCTGCTCAGGCTCCTCTTTCTCCTCCTCTTTCTCCTCCTCAGCCTCGTCATGGAACTCCTTCATGATCTCGTCGTCCTCGTCCCACTCAGGCTTGACATTCTCGTCCTGATAGAACTCGTCGTTGAACAGCTCAGCCAGAACAGTGTCCCACTGCGAGTCGTCAAAGTCCTTGTCCAGCAGCGTGTCCGACAGCTTCTTCACCAGATCCTCGTTGATATCGGCTCCATACTCCTTCTTCACCTGGGTCAGGATGTCGGTCAGCTTGTTGATCTTTTCGTTCTTGATTTTATTCACCTCCGCCTGCTTGAGCTCCTGCTCCTTTTGCTTCTCCAGCTTCTTGGCCTCTCGCTTGGATCTTCGACTGTTGGTCTCGTTTCTTCTCATTGTGGCCTGGTTTCTCGCATAACTCACAATCTCCGCAGAGTTGGCGTCCTCGTAGCGGAAATTGTAAACCTTTTCAAACTGCTCCACGGCATCATCAAACTCGTCGTTGTCTTCTCCTCTCTTGTCCAGGTCGAGGATCGTGTCCCCCTTGTGTGGGATCCAAGCCTGCTGTCTGGCAAACTCTTCCAAAAACCGCTCTTCGTCTTTATCTGGATCAGGCAGTGTTCTGGTTGGCACTGCAGGTGCAGAACCCGCTTCTGCAGGCTGCTTCTTCTTCAAAAACCCATCGTCGTCGTCATCGTCGTCCTGCTCCTGCTGGAACGCATCGTTAATCTCAGACAGCAGGTTCTGACGCTCTTCCTCCTGCTCCTGGTTATATGTTTTGATTCCCTCGTCATTGTCGTAATTGATCTGCTTGTCCTCCTCCTCGTCAAACGTGGTCCCGGACAGCAGGTTCATGCGATGGTAGTCCTTCAGGTACACCGGCTTCTCTTTCTCAGACTTCAACTTATCGTTAACTTCAACAGAATCGTCAAAAAATCTCACCGACGGATCCAGCAGAGACTTGTCGTTCTTCTTCAGCGCATCCAGCACTTTGTTGATCCCTTCCTCGACATTGTCGGTGATCAGCTCACCGTAGTCGTCCTCCTCCTCGTCTTCACTCGAGTCTGACGAAGGCTCCGAAACCTCTTCAAACTCATCCTCCACCTCCTTCTGCACTTCAGGGTCCGCCTGCTTCTCCAGAATCTCCTTCTGCACTTCCAGCTCTCTCGCGCGCTTAGCTGCGGACTTCTTTCTGGCCATTCTCGCGTTCTATCTCACTTCTGTTAAACTGCTTGCTTCTAGAAAAAATATTAAAATTTTTTAGCGATGCGATGAGCTGCTGAGTCAGCACTGAGCTCAGCGTCCAACGTGCCAACGGCCACCGTGCATACGAATGCATAGCACTGCATGCGTCACCCACTAGTATCACTAAAACCATAGCAGGGTACACTGGAGACACCGAGATTGGGACCCCCATTCGCTGCTATTAGTGGAGGTTGCTGTCTGCACCTCAGATGTGGTGATAGATAGCCGGTGAAGCACCACCGATGCAACTTTTATGGGAGGAGTAAAAGTGGTGACTTTATTGGTGAAATAGTGGGGTTTATGAGGAGTTGTTATGTGACAAGCACCACAAATGCGTTTGTTTGGAAAAAGTATATAAAGGGGGTGATGCAACTGGTTGCATTAGTACACTAACGAGATAAAGAGAAACTACAATGCCATCAGTATCAAAAATCCCAGAACTATCAGAAAGTGCCATTGAACAACTAAAGAAAGTTATTGATTCATCGGTTGCCAACCCAAAATTCGACTTGCCAGGAGCCTCAGTTGCCATCACCAACTCCAAAGGTGACGACCTGTTCACCTATGCTTCCGGATACACTGGAGCCAGTGCTCAGGACAAGTTGACAACTGACTCGATTTTCTGGATTGCTTCATGTACCAAATTGTTGGCATCTATTGCATGCTTACAGTTGGTTGAAAGGGGTCAAGCCGACTTGGACTCGACTGAGCTGATTGAAAAATACTTGCCTGAGTTGAAGAACCTACCAATTGCCACTAATGAAGAAGACGGGTCTATTAAATTGTCTCCAAAGAAGAACAAAATCACTTTGAGACACTTGCTTTCACACACTTCCGGTCTGGGTTACTCCTTCTTCTCAGAGGTTTTGCAGAAGTACAGTGATTTCTTCAAGATTGACGAGTTTGATGCTAGTACTGAGCGTGAATTGCTATTCCCATTGTTATTTGAGCCAGGTTCCAACTGGACCTACGGTGTTGGTATTGACTGGGCTGGTACCTTATTATCAAGAATCACAGGTAAAACACTTAACCAGTTTATTACTGAGAATATCCTGATTCCATTACATGTTGAGGAGACTGGTATGGAGCCAGATGAAACGTTGAGAAAGAAGTTTGTCAAGATGAATTTCAGAAACAATGAAAATGGTGAATTGATTGAAACCGATCATATCTATAAAAAGGTTCTCAAGGGAGACTACCAAAACCTTTACCACTCGGGAGGTGCCGGTGTCTTTAGTAAACCTAAAGAATACATCAAAGTGCTGGCTACTATTCTCAATGACGGTGTGTCTCCAAAGACTGGTGCTAAGATCTTGGACAAGTCAACAATCGATTTGATGTTCACCAACCAAATCCCAAACTTTCCAAACTTTGGAAGAAATCCAATCAAAGCTGCCAACCCACAGTTAACCAACTCAATTGCCGAGCTGTACCCACAAGGCGACAAGCCACAGGGATGGGGACTGTCCATGTTTTTGAATCTGCATGAAACTGCAACTGGTCGTGGTAACAACTCGGGCTGGTGGTGTGGCCTTGCCAACTTGTGGTGGTGGATTGACAGGGAAAACGACATTGCTGGGTTCGTTGGCTGTCAGATTCTCCCATTCGGAGACGCAAAAGTGCTGAAGCTGTGGGCAGACGTCGAGACTGTCATCTACAAGGATATTAAGAGTGAGTGAGCTGGTTACCTCGCTACTTAGCGCTGTATAGTAATTTATTATTTAAGATTATGTAAGAGATTAGTGAAGATATTATTATGTAGAAGATTATATAAACAATTAGTAAATATATCACTTTGTAAGCGCTTATAAATGGAAGCTCATCGCTTGAAAATTTTTTTTTTACTTATTTAGTTAAAGTGTATGCAAAGATGAGTGAGATAACTGACAGAAAGAGAAAGCTAGTTGACGAGGACAAGAAGAAGCACAAGAAGGAGAAGAAGGAGAAGAAGGAGAAGAAGGAAAAAAAAGAGAAGAAGGAGAAGAAAGAAAAGAAAGAGAAGAAAGAGAAGAAAGAGAAGAAAGAGAAGAAAGAGGACACTGCAGATGAAGTTACCAGTCCAGCCGTTGGCGAGCCTTCGAAAGCGGAGATTGACGCGTTTTTCAGCGAGAACGAGGTGAGCGTTGAGGACCCAAATAACCTAAACAAAGCGCCATACTTATCGTTTGGTCAAATAACCGAAGTGGATGCCACCATCTTGAAAGAGATCTCCAAGTTCCCTAAACCAACACCTATCCAGTCCGTGGCATGGCCATACCTGCTTATGAAGAAGGATGTTATTGGGGTTGCCGAGACCGGTTCAGGTAAGACGTTTGCGTTTGGAGTGCCAGCCATCAATAACCTGATTAGTGATAAGTCAACCAGTAAAGGCATCAAAGTGCTGGTTGTGTCCCCAACTAGAGAACTGGCATCGCAGATTTACGACAACTTGGAGAGTCTAGCGAAAAAGCTAAGCATCAATTTGGTATGTCTCTATGGAGGTGTTCCTAAAGACCAGCAGAGAAAAGATCTGAAGAAAGCGTCTGTTGTGATTGCGACCCCCGGAAGACTGATCGATCTGATGGAGGAAGGGTCTGTTGACCTTACAAACGTCAACTACCTGGTGCTGGATGAGGCTGACAGAATGCTGGAGACTGGGTTTGAGAAGGATATCAAGCATATAATGAACCAGAGCAGCAGTCCAAGCAGACAGACGCTGATGTTCACCGCGACATGGCCCAAGGAGGTGAGAGAGCTGGCTGCTGGGTACATGAAGAGCCCTATCAAGGTGAGTATCGGAGACAGGGACGAGCTGAGCGCCAACAAACGTATCACGCAAATTGTGGAGGTTGTTGAGCCGTTCAAGAAGGAATCCAAGCTGCTGTCACTGCTCAACCAGTACCAGTCGGGCTCCAAGAAGAACGACAAGGTGCTGATCTTTGCTCTGTACAAGAAAGAGGCCACCAGAATCGAGAGACTGCTCAACTCCAAGGGCTACAATGTGTCGGCGATCCACGGCGATTTGTCGCAGCAGCAGAGAACGCAGTCCCTGGACGACTTCAAGCAGGGCAAGACACACTTGCTGCTTGCAACAGACGTTGCTGCCCGAGGCCTGGACATCCCAAACGTCAAGACAGTCATCAACCTGACGTTCCCACTAACTGTGGAGGACTACGTGCACAGAATTGGCAGAACGGGCAGAGCAGGCCAGACGGGAACCGCGCACACGCTGTTCACCGAGCAAGAGAAGCACCTGAGCGGCGCGCTGATCAACGTGCTGAAGGGCGCCAACCAGCCCGTGCCTGACGAGCTGCTCAAGTTCGGCTCGCACACCAAGAAGAAGGCGCACGGAGCCTACGGGGCCTTCTTCAAGGACGTGGACATGACGGCAAAGCCAAAGAAGATCACCTTTGACTAACCACTACGCCGCTGTATACATAAAATCTGCTATAAAGTGTTTTGTGGGCAGTATGTCGCTGCAAAGTAGTGTTGTAGGCCATATGTGAAGTAGTGTTGTAGGCAGTGCGTGTTTATAAAGTGTTTTGTAGGCAGTATGTGGCTGCAAAGTAGCGTTTTATGGGCAGTATGTGTCTATGCAGTAGCGTTTGTAGGTTGGCTAGCAAAGTGTCTCGTTTATATGAAATGAAATGATTTTAGAAAATTTATTATTAGACAAGCTGAGCGGCCATGACGATTCTGACGCGAGACGAGGTGGAGCACCGCATAGCCAATGGCGAGGCGCTTGTAATCTACGGCAGGAACGTGCTGAAGCTGAACGGGTGGATTAAGTACCATCCTGGCGGTGACAAAGCCGTACATCATCTGATTGGGAAAGATGCCACCGACGAGATGCTTGCGTACCACAGCGACGAGACCGTGCAGCAGTTCTGCAGGTGGAAGATTGGCGAGATTCCTGCAGACCAGGAGTGGGTGAACTTCATCCCGCCGATCCAGGGCGGGCTGTTCAGAAGGGCGCGGCAGGGCTCTGAGCCTGAGACCAAGATGTGCGGCGAGCCAGCCGAGCTGGTGGTCCCGGAGGTGTTGGCAGACACGATCCCAGCGCCAGGCAGCACGGTTGTGGACCCGGCACAGCTCAGCTACGACCAGCGGCTGGTGCAGGACGACCTGAAGAGCCTCCCAGCCCTGGACTACAAGACGCAGAAGCTCCTGCGAGACGAGTACAGCAAGCTGCACCAGTATATCATAGACAACGGGTACTACCAGTGCGACTACTACCAGTACTTGAAGGAGTTTGTGCGGATCTCGTCGCTGTTTGCACTGGCGTTCTATCTATTATTTGTCCAGCATCGGTTCTTCCTCAGTGCGGTCGCTCTGGGGCTGGGATGGCAGCAGCTAGTGTTCATAGCGCACGACGCAGGCCACATTTCCATCACACACCACTACCAGGCAGACAACGTCATTGGAATGACCGTGGCGTCGTTTATTGGCGGGCTGTCGTTGGGATGGTGGAAAAGAAACCACAACGTGCACCACCTCATCACCAACGACCCGGTGCACGACCCGGATATCCAGCACCTGCCCTTCTTTGCCGTCTCAACAAGACTCTTCAACAATATCTACTCCACCTACTACGAGAAGTTCCTGTGGTTTGATGCGTTTGCTCAGAAGCTGATCCCGCTACAGAACTATCTATACTACCCAATTCTGTGTTTCGGCAGGTTCAACCTGTACAGGCTCAGCTGGCAGCACGTGCTGATGGGACAGGGCCCCAGATCTGGCAAGGCCGCGTGGTTCAGATACTACGAATTGGCTGGTCTCATCTTCTTCAATTGGTGGTTCTTCTACCTGATAATCTACAAGACCATCGACAACAACTTTGACAGATTTATGTATGTGATGGTGAGCCATATCACCACGATGATTGTTCACGTTCAGATCACATTGTCGCATTTTGCAATGTCAACTTCCGATCTCGGGGTGTCAGAGAGTTTTGTATCCAGACAAATCAGAACAACGATGGATGTGGACTGTCCCGAATGGTTCGACTTCTTTCACGGGGGACTACAATTCCAAGCCATTCACCATTTATTTCCACGAGTCCCACGCCACAATTTCAGAAAGATCCAACCTTTTGTTATCAAGTTCTGTGAGAAAGTTGGGTTGAAGTATTCAATATACGGCTTTGTCAACGGGAACGAAATCGTCATTGGCAAACTTGGCGAGATTGCCAAACAGGCAAAAATACTATCAAAATGTTCACAGAAGATGAAGATGGACGCTTTGAAAGAGGGAAAGTTTTACTAGTTGTGTATATAGAGGATAGTTAGAATTCTTGTCTACTGAGGGCGTAGATGCAGTTATTTGCATAGCTATGATGATTTGTACTTTCAAGCTCAGTAAGTGAAGTACAGCTGCATTATTTATATACTTATTAAATTTAAAATTTATGAGTGAGATAAGTATGCGTGCCAAATGTACTATCCGTCATCGTACTTATAGCCATTAATAGTAGGTCCTACTGCAACTGCACCAATCTCCTTATTCCATTATTTCAATCTAAACATGTTTTGTAATATTCATACAGTATAGCGACCAGTCTATAGAAGATCACATGAGAGTTATACCCTGCACCAGCTAAATTACAACGCAATTCAGGGTATAGATTTCTAACTCTTTATCCTAATGTACCACCTCAAGTTTGTGTTTACACACGATTCCTGAAATATTGTCCATTTAACACTCAAGTACACTTTGATACCTGAGCATTCCAGTTAACCAACTACACTCATCAAATAGATTATTTGTCCTGTGTTTTTTCTATTGTAGCGGTGCAAAACGTTGTATTATGATATATGGTTATTGAGCTGGCATAACAGAAGCACACAATGCGCTTATCAATTGTAGGATTGATTCTGAATTTTCATTTGATCTCGCTGCTGTACGAGTTATATTCAGTCCTATTAGCTGAACTCTATGGGAGATCGTCTTACAAGAATGGATCACAGATAGCAGTTCATTCATAGCAAGTGGCAGTCATTGTTGATATTGATACTTAATAGTTAGAGAGTATTAGGTAGTTAACTGTCAAAGCCATAGCCACCGACTATAGCTTATCGTTAACAATTAACAGTTAATAATTACGATACTTGGTTGATTAATATAACAAAACTTGATGCTCAATGGTTACTTGAAATCCAGTTAATGTCTCACTTGATTACTGCTGAGAGTTAATTGTTAATAGTTAATAGTTAACAGTTAATAATAGTTAATAGTTCATAGTTTGTTAATTGTAATAGCTAATAGTTAACAGTTAAGAGTTAATGTAATAGTCGTAGTTAGGGTGTTAGGGTGGTATCAACTCATACAGACAGCTATCACAGTTTAATAAATTTCCGGTCCTTGACTAATTCACTAAAAAATAGTTGATAGTAAACAAACATAAGCAATAAACACAACAATCGAAGTAAAATGAGCGACAAGTCGCTATCCAAGTCACTTAAAGGCTTTTTCACGCACAGCAAATCGCGCTCAGGGTCACCAGAAGCCGGTGTGCTGGCTCAAAGCGGACAGGATGAGCAGTTCAAACCACAATTAACCACTATTAATCTGAACGGATACCAGGAGAACACCAAGCATAGACTGCTAAGCAGCGAGTTGGCAGAGGAGATACGAACGCTGCTACCTGCGCGGCTAAAGATCCAGCATGAGTGGCAGCTGCTGTACAGTCTGGAGCAGCACGGGTCGTCGCTGAACACCTTGTACAACAACTCGAAACCATCGTCTAAATACGATAGAAATGGCTATGTGCTGGTGGTGAAGGACCAAGTAGGGACGCTATTTGGGTGTTATGTGAACGAGTACTTCCACACGACGGATTCAAGACGGTATTTTGGGAACGGAGAATGTTTTCTGTGGAAGAGCAGGGACCTGCACTCTGCTGGGGGTGAGGGTATCCAGTTCCAGGCGTTCCCGTACACAGGGCTGAACGACTTTGTGATGTACTGTACGTTTGAATTTTTGTCGCTGGGAGGAGGCGACGGGCACTACGGGCTGTGGATTGACCAGGATTTGCTGCACGGGGTGAGCGACCGGTCGCTGACGTTTGGGAATGAGCCTCTGAGCGAGCAGGGCACCAAGTTTGGGATCCTGGGCGTCGAGGTGTGGCGTGTGGGGGTCTAAGACTGGTTCGGCAACTTATGTTGATCCGAGGGGGGTTTCACTAGCGCCTGTGTTGGTCCCGTGAGGTACCGAGCAGGTTTGGTAGGTTCCAGAGGACTGCACAAGGAGTCTAACTGGTACAGACGGCTAAAATTAGATTCCTGGGTAAACCTCCCATCTTAGCGTTAGGAGCCCAGTGTGGTTTCTACCAGGGTAGCGCTAGCAGGTTTTCCATAGCCCCTGTGGCAGATATTTCCTAGCAGGCCCAGCAGGGTAAGCCCCCAAAGGCTAAAAAGAGGTATAGCCCGGGCCTCGATGGTTTATCAGAGTGTTAACGGTAGCAGATTTTGCATTGCACCTTAACTCAGTAGGCAAGGTCAGCAGACTAAAAAGATGGGTTCCTAAGTCATAACACCTATACGGTACAGCCCAAGACTACAAAGAGGTAATGCACCCAAAAGCACTGGGCGTAAGGCGCGGGCCAGAGTTATAATTTTGCACCAGTTCATTATTGCAGCTGAACGCACTGTAGAGCCTTAGCTCAGTAGGAGACTACAAAGGGTAGCCAGCTTCCACGAGACCTAGCAGGGTGTTAGGTGGCTTACTAAAGCTACAGTGGCAATACTAGTGCTACGTAGTTGGATATAAAACGGGGGAAGCATGGGTCTGTTAAATTAGCAGCTGAGTGGTGTTTTCAGTTGAAGTGTTGCTTTGTTACTTAGTGCTTTGGCTGGGTATAGACTAATGAGCGTGGTCTCTCAGCTTGTAATGTGTCGAGTAATGTAAAACTAGGTTAATGTCAATGCCACAGAGCTAAATATTAGATAGCTACAGACTGTGGATGAAACCTATACGCAATGTGCCTTAACAAGACTACGGTTTAGTAGCTTTCATCTGGGTATTAGTTGGCCCATGAAAGGTTATTAGCTCAAGGTAGTGCCTGCGCACCGCGCCTGTCCAGGCATGCAAGCAATTCACCAGAGTACAATTGGTTAACTAGCTAATTGTTAACAGTATACACGTTATTGTCTTAATAGGCAACCTGATAGGCTGCGGTTGGATATTAGCAGCATACACGCACTGTAGCCCGCAGACCAGGCCTATAATTGGTTTCAATAGGCAGTATTACACCTGAACGCACTGCTGGGTCCTAGCAAGTCCAAGGGCACCCAGCAGCGACAGGCAACCCTGCAAGCACCTGGCAAGCTACAAATAGGATATTTATCCCATTGTTAGCGCCTAAGCGCACTGCTGGGCCCTAACACACCGCAGGCAGGCTCCAACTGCTTTAACTCAATATTAGCGCCCAAATGCATGGGCCCTAACAGTCCCGCAGGCAAGGCCCTAGCCTCAAATGTAAATATCCTCACCATCAAGCACCACGTTGCGAGTCACCACACGATCCCTGGCCTGCGCATACTCCACAGGAAACTGCCTGGACACCCGGGCCTTGAGCTGAGAAATACGGGTCTCACTGGCCTTCAAGTCCCGGGAAACGCGCTTCACCACCGCAATGCCGTCGTGGAACACTTGCTGGAACCCCCGCAGCCTGTCCAGAGCCTCAGCGTACAGCTGCTGCACCTCCAGCTCCTTACTCTTCAGCAGCCCAGACCTTCTTCTGTTAGTACAATTCCACCAACCACACCCAGTGCACTCACGTTTGCGCCTGTAGCACCATGGACCGGCTCGTCTGGACACTGGCGAGCGCGGCATCAAGCGCCGAGCTCAGGTACTCTGCTGGGTCGAAGGCATCGTCGCCACCGTCCTGGCTGTCCTGGTAGCTGTCGGTAGAGCTGTCGTCAGCCCCCGTGCCCCCCGAGCCATCGCAGGCGTCCGCATCAACCGCAAACGTGCTGCTGTCAATGCTCGGCGCCCTGTAGTGCTGTGTCATAACCCAACTATATTATATTTTATATTAATATTATTATTTGTTATTTGTTATTAACAGCAGTATGAACAACGAAGAGGTGAAGACGCGCCTGAGACCGTTCGGGATTGTGTTTGAGCGGTCGCTGCACGACCTGATCAGGGGAATCCGCAGCCAGAAGGAGCCGGAGGCGCTGCAGAAGTTCCTCCAGGACGTGATTGGCGAGTGCAGGAGAGAGGTCAAGTCGCCCAGCATGGAGCTCAAGACCATGGCGGTGCTCAAGCTGGCGTACCTGGAGATGTACGGCTTCGACATGTCGTGGGCCAACTTCAGCGTGCTGGAGATTATGAGCTCGGGCAAGTTCCAGCAGAAGCGCGTGGGCTACCTGGCGGCAATTCAGAGCTTTGGCAACGACAGCGACGTGCTGATGCTCACCACCAACCTGCTGAAGAAGGACCTCAACTCGTCCCGCAGTGCAGAGGCCGGCGTGGCCATCAGCGGGATCTCTGCCTTTGTCACGGGCTCGCTGGCGGCAGATATTGCCGACGACCTCGTCAAGATGCTCACCAGCTCCAAGCCCTACATCAGGAAGAAGGCCGTGTGCGCCATGTACAACGTTTTCCTCAAGTACCCGCAGGCGCTCAAGATGCACCTGCACCGGGTCATCGACAGGCTGGACGACGACGACTCCTCGGTCGTGACTGCTGCAGTCACCGTCGTGTGCGAGCTGTCCAAGAAGACCCCCAAGCTGCTCGTCGCCACCGCGCCCAAGCTGTACGACCTGCTCAACAACACCGCCACAAACAACTGGCTGCTCATCCGCATCCTCAAGATCTTCTCCTCCCTCAGCATCATTGAGCCTAGGCTCAAGACCAAGCTGCTCGCGCCCATCCTGGACCTCATGGCCCGCACAGACTCCAGCTCGCTCATCTACGAGTGCATCAACTGCATTGTCACAGGCGACATGCTTGCCAGCTCCGACTACCACGTTGCCAACCTGTGCATCGAGGAACTCGTCAACTTCTTTGACAGAAACGACTCCAACCTCAAGTTCATCGGCCTGCTCGCCTTCTACAAGATTGGCCAGATCAACCCGCGCTTCATCGCGGGCCACCACAGGAACATCCTCGAGTTTCTCGCAGACAGCGACCTCACCATCCGCGAAAAGTCGCTGGATCTTGTCCAAGGCATCGTCACCGACGAGAACCTGTTTGACATTGTCAAGACGCTCATGGTGCAGCTGCTGCCGGACGAGGACCCACAGGACCACCAGGACTCGGCCCTGGAGCGCCCACAAATCGTCCTCTCGGACCACTACAAAACCAAGCTCATCAAAGTCATCTTGACCGTGTGCTCGGCCGACAACTACACCTACATCCCGTCGTTCGAGTGGTACGTCACCGTGCTCACCGACCTCATCGACCTTGCCATCGTCCACAACCTGCCGGAACTGGGCTCCCAGATCGGTGAGCAGTTCAGAGACATCGCCATGCGTGTCCCCAGCCTGCGCAAACTCATCGTGCTCAACTGCTGCAAAGTGGTTGTCAATGACGACATCCTTGCCCGGTTTCCGCTCGTGCTCAAAGACCTTATCTGGATCATTGGCGAGTACTCCAGCTTCATCAAGAACTCCAACGACCTGATAACCACTATAATCTCGCAGGAGATCAAGCTCAAGAACCTGGACGAAGACATCCTCAAGATGTACGTACCGTGCCTCATCAAGATGCTCAACAGCTTCATCAACTCCAGCAGTGACTACTGGGGCCTGGAGAAGGCTCAGCAGGTTACACAGCTTGTCCACAAGATTATCAAGTTTTTTGAGATTCTGTCCATTTCCAAGTACTTTGAAATCCAGGAGCGATCTGTGGAGTTTCTCGAGTTTTTAAGACTGATGGTGGAGTCCATTGAACAGCACAACAACAGCAGTGGCGAGCCACCAATGTTTTTGACCGTGGCATTACCCTCACTGTTTAATGCGTTTGAGCTGAACCCGATCTCACAGGGCTCACAGAGGCGCATCACCCAGCCCGAGGACCTCGATTTGGAATCACCAATCCACGAGGGGATCTTTGACAGTGTGGGCAACGAGTCTGAGGACGAGATTGACGATTTGGACGAGTTCGAAGAGGATTTGTATGTTGAGCAAGTTCCAGCACTAGAAGAAGAGCCAGAGGAGTCTGCTGAAGACATTCAGAGACGCAAACTGGAGAGACAGGAGAAGTTGAAGGACGATCCGTACTACTTGACGGACAAGAAACTGCTTGTGAGCAACAGCAAAGAGTTTGGGTCAATGACACCAAGATCGTTCACACCAACGCTGATTGAGATGAACGAGGATACACAGAGCAAGAAGAAGAGCAAGAAGAAGAAGAAGAGAAAAGATGTTGTGATTTTGACGGACGAGGTGATAAACAGTGGCGGGAACTCCATCAAGTCACAGGAAAGCGTGTCTTCTGGCGTGAGCAAGAAGGCGAAGAACGATCTTTTCAGGCTGCATGAGTCTAAGCTGGAGCAGTTTGATATGGAGGAGGACCCAGTGGCTGGAGACGAGGAGGCCAGCAAAAGAGAGATTGAGAAAATCCGGCAGCAGCTGGAGCAGCAGGAGTTGCCGGCTGGGGACGAGGAGGTTGTGATTGTGCGCAAGAAGAAGAAGAAGAAGGAGAAGAAGGAGAAGAAGGAGAAGAAGGAGTATAAGAAGGAGCATAAGAAGGAGCATAAGAAGAAGAAGGGTGAGGACGAGACTCAGTGAGGTGGGTGACCTGGCGACCCAGCAACCTCAGGCTGGTGCCTGGCTGTGCTATGTGTGAGACCGAGAGACCCCAAGAGACTCCAAGAGACCCAAGAGACCCCAGCTGGTGCCAGCGGACCCCAGGAAGCTTCTGGCCATGCCAGGCTGCCTTTGGCTCTGCTGGGTCCGTGTGTAGTGCCTAATGGCCACGTACTTGTTTTCTATGTGTTGTAGTGGCATATGCAGTGACAACGCTGAGCTGAGCCTAAGCTGAGCCTACGCTGAGCCTACGCCTACTGAGAATGTGAGCTGAATCTGAATTGGTGAAAAACATCACAAACTGTAACCACAATGGCCACGTTTCTAGCGGTGATCGAGGACCCCGAGACCAAGCTGCAGATGTGCAGGGCCATTGGGGCGCTGGCCACGGTCTCTGAGGAGCTCAAGTTCGTCATCTGCACGCAGCAAGTGTCGATATCCGCCATCAACAACGCGCACACGTCGTTTGGCGAGGTTGTGTTTGGCAAGGACAGCTTCAGGAGCTTCAGGTTCAGCCCGCAGAGGGCTGCAGCGGGTGCAGTGGGTGCTGACGGGCGTGCTGGAGGTCCGGGGAGTGGGCTGGGGCGCAACGCAGAGGGCGCCGTGACGTACTCGTTTCTGGTGAGGTCCACGCAGCTGAGCACGCTGTTCCGCAAGATGGAGGACGACGTGGAGCACATCCGGATGTCGTTTGACGCCACGCGGGCCTGCCGGCAGCAGGACAGGTTCAGGCTGCTGCTGGAGGTGACGACAAAGAGCCTGATAAGAAAGCAGTTTCAGCCAGTGTTTGTGCCGTGTGCCAACGACAAGGTGGGCGTGGCCAGGAGCTACAAGGAGCTGCTGGTGCGGGTGCTGGAGGAGCGGGCGGGTCCGCAGGACGAGATCAACTACCTGACGGTCGGCAGCGGGCTTCTCAAGGGCTTTGTGGACTCGTCCAGCAGCGTGGAGGACTTTAAGCTGGAGATCTCGAGCTCGGTGGTGAGCCTGACGTGCTTCACCACGGGCGTGTTTGGCAACGAGCGCGAGCTGCTCAAGCAGCCCATGGCAGTCAACATCTCGTTCCACACGGACGAGCTGCTCAACCTGAAGCTGTTTGACGGCTCCAGCAAGAAGATTGTGTTCCGGCTCAGGGAGTTCAGGACGTTTTTGGCGCTGAGTGCCTCCAGCGACTACATCGAGGTGTGGTTCAGACGGCCGGGGGACCCTGTGCTGTTTGAGCTGGCCAAGGGCGGTGCGACCGTGCAGTTTGTGCAGCTGACCGACGGCGAGCAGCTGTCTGGCGCCCGTGAGGGCCTGTTTGTGCGCGACGAGGCACAGGACACCCCGGCAGACCTGCAGGCGGACCCGCAGGAGGCACAGGACCCCCAGGCAGACACCCGGGAGGAGCAGCAGGAGGACCCGGCAGAGTACGACCACGGGTTCAACTTTGACGACGCCAGCACCGCCAGCAGGCCCCGCAGGGACAGCAGTGACTTGGCAGCGCCCACTATCCAGTGGGGCGACCAGCTCGAGCACCTGCGGCTCGACAGCTTCCTCAAGTCCAGGAACGACGAAATTGGCATAATCAACGAGGCCAAGAGCCGGTACCTCAGCGAGATCAAGCGCAGGAAGTACCGTGGGGCTGAGAGCGAGCCTGGGCAGGACGATGGTGAGGGCGGTGGCGACGGTGATGGGGACGACAGCGGGTTGGGACCCACGCAGAATATCACAAAGGCCAAGGGAATATTCGACTAGCGGCGCAGCAGGGCAGCCACGCCCACAGGAACACAGGACTGGATCGTCACTCAACCATTGTCCACGGTTGCGTTCTGGTTGATAGCAGATCGTCATTGGGGTAAGAGACAGAGAACAAGATATGCAGGGAAAGGCAAGAAAGGCAACCAGGCTAACTATCAGGATGCGGCAGAACACTACGCTGTACAGAAACCCAGGCAGGCAGCCCGGTGGGACAAAACACTTAGGCCCAGTACCAGGCAGGCAGCCCGGTGGGCCCAGACAAAACAGTTAGGCCCAGTACCAGGCAGGGTAGGCCCAGTACCAGGCAGAGTACGCCCAGTACCAGGCAGGCAGCCCGGTGGGCCAGACAGGGTAGGCCCAGCGACCCCACTACAGCTAAGGAATATTGAAGTTTATTGGCTAACTACTTTCTTCACTTTGTTCTGCAGCGCACCCGCAATAGGTTGCAGGCCACTAGTTGGCAGCAGGCTTGGACTCGTTGGCACCCAGGTAGTGGAAGTTGAGGTAGCGGTAGCCCTGGACGAGCTGGGCAGTCTCGTTGACAACATGGCACCCAAACAGCAGGTAGTTCTTAGGGGTGACGGCCAGCGCGTACTTCAGAAACACAGCAGAGTACACGATCAGCGAACCGGTCATAGGCCCACTGATGAGCTCAGGATCCTTCTTCAGATCCATAATTGCTGCAATTGGTATACCAAAGTTGGATATTGGAGCCCAGAAATGGGTGGTGAACAGGTACTTGAAGTTCTCCTTGTTGAAAAGACGTTCTGTCAGCTTCTGGGTGGCTGCACGCTGGACGGACTGCGACATTGTTGGTTTGTAAAGGCGTCTAGTTGGTGTTTTGGGCTGAAATTAATTAATTTTTTGGTGTGGTGAAAAAAAATGAAAATGTTCGTGGGGAGGTGCAATTGAGTTGGGGAGCAGAATGAACTTTATGGGGTTCAAGAGCGGCCGAGGAGCGCGAGCTGGCGGTGCTGGGGGTGGTTCCGGGGGCTCTGGGAGCGGGCTAGGGGCCTCTGGCGGCGGCAGTGGGTCGCTGCTGGGCGATCTGCCTGTGTTTCTGCCCAACAGTAATGGTGGAGAGACAGGCCCCGCTGGGCAGCCCACGCTGCTTCCGAGCAACCCTGTGATGGTGGGCAGCAGTGCGAGCCCGGCCCGGGGTGCCCAGGGGTGCCCAGGGACCCAGGCAGAGGCGCAGGCCGGTGGGCAGACGGCAGCACAAGTTGCGCCTGCCGAGGATGCTGCCGGTGCCACTAGCGGGCCCACAAGCGCTACCACTGCCACCAGTGTCGCACCGGGCAGTGCTGGGAAGCCAGTGCCCATCCCCGGCACCAGCATCACGCTGCAGACCGAGGAGGACATCCAGCAGTGGATCCAGCAGCGTAAGCTCAACTGGATGAAGAAGATCTCCAGCAAACGCGTCCACAGCGACAGCAAACCGCACAAAGTGACCAAGCCTGTGCCCAACTCCAGCAAACTGGACAACCACAGCAGTCGCAATAAAAGACGGAATAACGCACACAGAGTACCGGTCTTGGACACCATGCTGAAGCAGCGGGACCACCAGCAGGACAACATGGTTGTGCTGCAAGTGATCAGGGAGCTCTTTGACAAGGAGGTTGTGCAACTATCAGGCGTGTAACAGGTTGAAAAGTGCAGTCCGCCCATTATCCGAGAAGCAAAGACTGTCATCATTGGCACACCAACAGACAGCCCTGGGGTGCCCACTGGGGCTGGATACCATGGGGGTTGCTGTCTAAACGGCTAAATGAAACAGCGTGGCCGTGGGTTCCTATGAATCAGCATTGCCACTTTTTGTGCAACAGCATCACCATATACCTCTAGAATCAGCATGGTAGGAGGTTCCCACCAGACAGCTTATACTTGGTGTGCTCACAACATCCCAGCTTGCTATCCAAATGATCTTTGATACCTCTGAGCTTTGTAGTATACAACCACAGTGGTCACTGGTCCACTTACTCTGCTCATCTCAGAAATGTAGGTTCAACTTCACTGGGTGAAGCATCTGGTGATTCCACCTTGTGCAGCATTAGCCGTTGATACTGAGACCGTGTGAGTGCGTAAAGCGACTGGTAAAACACTTTAGTGGGCGGTACGGTGCACGTTTCGCACTAACGGCATCTCTTGTACTTCTAGTCATTGAAGTACCAACAAAATGTACAAAGTGCTGTAGGTTGTCAGATTAACTTGAGAGATATTGGCAAGTGGCGTAAGGATTCTGGTTGCTGGGTTCAGGTTGAATAATTCTGCTAGTGCCCAGAAGCTAAAACTGAGACAAGGAGACCACTAGCAGGGTTTTTTGGCTGCTAAGAGCCGTTAGATATGCTTGCTTAGGCTCTATTTAAAGACTCACTTGCTGATGTTCTTCTGTTTACTTGCTGATGTGCTTCTGTTTTGTTCTGCTTACTTACTGTTCACTTGCAGAGGTTGTACTGCTGCCTGCTGAAGCTTGCTGAGTCTGAGCGTGCCAACGAATGTGCCTGCTAACTGCAGGCTGTAATCGTCAGACTACAACCTGTATAGCAAGCCCTATAATCAAAAGATTAACTACGACCTGAAAGCCACGCTTTGTAAGCTACATGATTCCCTTCTAAGACCATGCTACCACCTGCCTCCTGCTACCGGCAGATGGCGTGGTGGTGTTGGGTGACGGTAGGAATATTTTGTGTCAAAATAGGCAGCCGCATACAGACTTCGATCCATTTCCCACCATAGATACGCCTTAATCTCTTTCAGTTAATCACCGCCCAACCCACAGTAGCCCACAGCTGGCCAGGGAACTTCTCCAGACCCCCTGGACACCCAAACTCGCTCTGGCGCTGCGCCAGCACACTGCTTAGTAATATTTAGATGGTTTCTTATATAATCACAAATCAGTTGACGTGTTTTTTTTTTTTTTATTTATTTAGTGCGATTTTCTTAGTAATTGAATTTGCCACAGAACAAGCACAAGAGAGAATGAGAGTTGTATCGAGCTGTGTGTCGGCAGCAGTGGTGCTTGTATCGGTGGTGGTGCAGGCAGCACTGGGAGAAAAGTTGTTCAGTATTGAGGAAAGTAACGTAATCAGTGAAAAGTGCTGTGATTTAACGTACAAAGAGATTAACGACCTGAACTACAAGATTAGAGACCTGGTAGAGGATCTGGTGGATGAGGACTACTTCAAGCACTACCAGTTCAACCTGGAGATGAACTGCCCTTTTTTTGAGTGTCAGTCGATCTGTTTCAGTCCGGGTTGCCAGCTAGATTTAGACGTGCATTCTGACTACTACGACTACGATCACGATTTAGACAACAAGGAGCTGAGTCTCTTGAATGCAGACTCTTTTCTGGACTCCCTGTGCTCCAAGGACGAGCTGGATAACGCCACAGAAGAGGATAATAAGGAGTGGTGCGATTTCGATGAGAAAAATGGCGTTATAATCGACATCTCCAGAAACCCAGAGAGGTTCACAGGGTACCTGCCTACGCCAGAGCGTAATATTTGGGGTATGATTTATCAGAACCAGCTGGAAGGAGAGTGTGCGATTGAGCAGAAGGTGTTTTATCAGATAATCTCGGGATTCCACAGCTCAGTCTCAACACATCTGTGTAACGAGTACTACAACAATGTGACAAACCAGTGGGAGCCTAATCTAGAGCTTTTCAACTTCAAAGTGGGCGATCATCCAGAGAGAATAGAGAACATTTACTTTAACTATGCGATGATTGTTAGATCGATTTTGAAGATTTACCCATCTTTGAAGAAGTTTAAGTTCAATCATAAAAACCTGGACAATGATCTAGAGATCCACAAGAAGCTCGATCAGATTGTAAAGATGTTGCCAGATGAGTCGTCAAAAGTGATTTTCAATGAGAACATCATGTTCAACAATGACGAGAATCTGAATATCAAGAATGAGTTCAGAACCAAGTTCAAGAACATAACCAAACTGATGGACTGTGTGACGTGCGACAGATGCCGACTATGGGGTAAGATCCAGTCGACTGGGTATGCGACTGCACTAAAGATTTTGTTTGACGAGCCTAACGCTGACGGCCAGGGGCTAACCAAGATTGAGATCTCAGGATTGTTCAACTTGTTTGACAGACTAACCAAATCTATCCAGTCTATCAACAACTTTAACTACCTGAACAGTTTGGCGCAACAGAATGAAGAGAGAAGTCGCCTAAATGTGCAGACGGAGATAGAAGACGACGACGAGGAGATGAATGTTAGCGACAAGTTGATACAGAGACAGAACCTGACCATTGCACAGGACTTGAAAAGAGCATTTCACGAGGAGTTGGGCGAGTTTTTTGACGCGTTCAAGTTCCTCTACCAAAGCTATTTAAACTTACCAAAGAATCTGTTCAACTACTCGCTTTACCACTTGAACAAGCTGTGGAGCATGTTCATTGGCGACAAGAGATACAACGAGGTGGAGAACAAGAAGTATTTGTACAAGATAACTTGAGACCATTTGGTTTTGAGTAGCATTAGGCATGATACCTGTATAAAACAAACGAAAGACGTCGAGTTGTAGATAGTGATATTATGGAACTTGGGCATTAGCTAGTGATAAAGTAATGCACAAAGCTTGTGATACATACAAGCATTTACCGGTTACCGTTTGATGGCAGAAAGAATCTCTACCATTACACAGTTGATATTTTGGGTAGTTTGTGAGTTTATTGAATCACCACTGTTCTAAGTATGTAGTGTTGGGGCAGGGTGTAGTTTTCATAATACTTGCTACAAGCTATATTTACTGAAAATACAGACGACCTGTGGTAAATTAAACTAATAGTTATACGTTTGTACTGAGCAACGGAAAGAGCCTAGGTCTAAACTTCAGGGCCTGAACAGGTGTTACTAAACTCCCACAATTAGATAAAATAGAAAAAGTACCTAATGGTCAAGTTCTGTAAATGAAACCAGAGATTTCGTGGGTACCGTAGATAACATCTACTGTTGCGGAGCACAGAGTTACAGTTACAATCATTTTGCAAGAGTTACCGACTTGTAGACTGCTCTACCCATTCGTAAGCTGAACACCTTGAAGAAGTATCACAGTGAGGTTATAGTGGAGGGGCAATGTAGGTTATCATAGTAGAAGAGCACATCAGTCAACTACAAACAGCGCGTGGTGACTTACTCACCTCAGCAATATTGGGTAACCTCCAATACCACTGATCAGTAGGGTGTCACTACAAGGTATTGTTTGTTTGGTGGCAGTCCAAGTGCAACTAAAAGTTCTGTTGGCTAAATAACTGGCGTACAGTTGCTGTTTACTTGCTAGCTACAGTCCGAGCAGTGTGGGGCGACGCGCAAACGCATAGACGGTTGAGTTGGTATCAAGTTGTTTCAGCAGCTTCATACCTCACCCAGGTGAACTTTTAGCATGACAGACAAAAGAGTTGCCATTAAGAGCATAATGGATTGTGTTAGGGACATTGGGTTAGTATGTTAGGACATTAGGGTGCGGTTGGAGTACCTGCTAGGGCAATCTGCGGTTTAGGTGGTGCTATTGAAGAGTTTCACCTTGTACTGAGCATTAGGCGTCTAGAAATGTGCAGAGTTCTGTGGGTCCTCTGTTGGGTCTTCTGTTAAGGACATGTTACTGGCTTGGACAAGCAAAGACGGTGTGTTAGATGTTGTTATTGAGTGCTTGAGCTGTACAGTTTCTTGCCAGTATTCTGGGGATTACTTCGTAGGAAACTATGCTAGAGGTGCTTGTCGTAGTGTACTTGGAGAGAAGCTGTAAAAGGGGGAGGCGGAGCTGCAGGTTGGCAAGGAAGAGTACGAGGGCTATCCAGCTGGAGCACTAGCTGGAAGCAGAGTTTGAGCTTCTACAGGCTTTACAGATTGGTTTGAGCTGAAGTGATATTCTGGAGTTATAGCAGGGTGATGGAGTGGGTGGTAGGTGGTGGGCAGGCCTCTCGGTCTAGGCAGGGGTCTGGGAGGTGGTGGGCAGGCCTCTCGGTCTAGGCAGGGGTCTGGGAGGCGCTGGAGGCCGCGTCGCCCTTTTTGGCGCGCTTCTTGTACGGCTTTCTGGCCTTTCTGATGGAGCCGTCCTTGTTGTACTTGACGGGCTGCTGCTTAGCGGTGGGCTGGGCGCCCGCAGCAGGCGCACTGGCGGAGCTGGAGCCCGTGGCGCTGCCTGCAGCGTTATTGCTGTTACTGGTGTTATTCGCGGCACTGCCACCGCCAGGGTGCTCGCCATCGTCGTCTTCATCGTCGTCATCGTCGTCGTGGTGCCCCTGGCCCGCAGACTTGACGCTCTTGCCCTCCGAGTTGTCAAACTGCTTCTTAGCGTCCGTGATAATCTTCTGCAGCGCCAGCAGCTCCTGGATCCGCCCGTGCTTCATCGGGTCCTTGCGCAGCGCAAACTTGAAGTCGTCCACCTTGATCTTCTGGCGGTGGGTGGTCTTTGCAAACGCAGCAGCATCGTGGCAGGTGTCGATGAGGTAGTTGATGAGGATGTCCTCCAGCACGTTGACTGTCTCGTAGTTGGGCTCCTCCACGTCCCCAAACGCGTACAGCAGCGCCTTCACGTCGCCCGTGAACAGCCGGGTCTTCCTTCTGCGTCTCTCAGCCATCTACCGCAAACTAAGCGAACTAATAGCTGGTGAGCTGTTTAGGTTTAAAAAAAATAAATAAATAATAAACAAGTAACAAAGCACAAAGAGCCAGGATGAAACCGGGCGGCAAGGCCAAGAAGCCGAAGGGGAAGGTGAAGAAGACCAAGACGTTCACTGGGTGCGCGACGTGCCGGCAGAGGAAGATCAAGTGCGACTTGGGGCGGCCGTGCTGCAAGCGGTGCGAGAAGAGCGGGCTCGAGTGCGCGGGCTACCAGATCAACCTGTGCTGGTCCAAGCCGATCCAGTTCGACAAGTACGGGTACCAGCTGCCGTCCACCAGGGACGACGACGAGGGCAGTAACAACAACGGCTCGTTCCAGAGGCGCAACATTGACTTTGTGAGGTACGACAGAGAGTACGAGACGTACGACGAGATGGACCGCGACCTCGGGCTGCTGCACACGCCCGAGTACAGTCTGATCGAGGACCGGCGCACGTGGCTGCAGGGCCCGTTTGGCGTGTTCGAGGGCCTGCTGGACGTGCCCAGCGACATTTTGAAGAAGCGCCGCAAGCTGAACAAGACCAAGTACGTGCGGCGGTTCGGCACGCCCACGGGCTCCAGTGCGGGCTCCAGTGCGGGCCAGGCTGCGCAGGGCGCGCAGGGGTCCCAGGCTGGCGGTGCCAGTGGCACTGAGGCTTTGGGTGACTCCACCATGGGCAACGAGTGGCTGTCCAACGAGCTGCGCTACGACGCCCTGCTGTCCGCCACTGCAGCCATCCCTAACGACACAAACAACCTGTTCGACTTTATGGCCCCGTTCACAGCCTCCTCCGCCGCAGAATCGTCCCTCAACGCCAACTCGTTCGCTTTCAACACAGAAAACAACCTCTTCTTCAACGACCGCCAGGTCTTTGACGCCCTCAAGACCCACCACTACTCCACCTCAAACAGCATCAACACCACATCCCACCCGTCGCCGTCTACGGCTGCCAACACCATGGCCACGGCCGCAAACAATGCTTCCAGCAGCCCGTACAACCACCTGCACCTGAACGCCCTCGCCACAAACAGCCTCGCGTCCATCGACAGCTCCGCCTCGGGCACCGCCATTGGTCTCAGCACAAAGGACTCCAAGATGCCCGAGGAAATCATCAAAATCATCGACACCCCAGTCAGCGAGAACATCTCCTCCATGAATATCCCCACCAAGGGGCTCTACGTCAGCTCCCTGCTCAGGTTCCTGCTCAACTACTGGTCCAAGAACGTGGCAGACCTCATGACCGTCATCGCGTTCCCTTCAAACCCTTGGAAAAAGATTTACTTCCCCAGAGCTCTCGAGGCCCTCGGCGACCTCACGGGCATAGGCAAGACCTCAGACTCCCGCAACTCGCTGCTCAACGCCCTGCTGGCAGTGTCCTGCTTCAATCTACAGTCCAAGTTTGACAAGGGATCCAAGGAGATGAAGTTCTTCCTCAACTTGGGTATCGAGTTCAGGCTGCAGGCGTCTTCTTTCCTGAAAAGGCTCATCAGGAACGACAACGTGCTCAACCAGGAGAAGTACAAGGATGTAATCACCGCAATACTGTCAATGAACACCATCGACGTTGTCTGGGGTACAATGGCCGACTGCCAGTATCACCTGTCTATCTGCGAGAAGATGATCTCCAGCAGGATGAAAGAACGGCCAAAGCTCAGCAATAAAGCCAAGCTGCTGCACCGAATCTTCTCCTTCTTGAAGCTGATGCAGGACTCCACAAACGGCGAGAACTTGAACAAGTATGACGAGAAACTCAACGACAAGCTGAAAGAGATATTCAAAACCAGCGAAGCGGGCGACAACAACACCCAGCAGAGCACCAACGCGCTGAAAGGTACTGGGACGTCATCGTTCGAAGAGAGAATCAACTCGAATGGCGAGATCAAGATCGAAGTCATCAACAACCACTCGCCAATCAAGCCCTACTCGCCTATATTCATTGAGGAAATACTCAACGCAAAGAGTATCAAAAACTCCAACGTGCTGTTTCTGACGGACGCGCTGTACGGGCTGCCGTACTCGCTGATTTTGCTGTTCAACGAGACGATTATGTTCATGCGCGTGTACTGCTATGTCAAGAGGAACAACAGCATCGTGGGCAGCAACCCGGAAAAGACTCGACAGTACAATGAGTACTTGAATTTGTTGGACAAGAAGCTCAACAGCTGGGAGAACGAGTGGATTCTGAAGAAGGACAACGGCGAGTTCCCAACAAATCTCCATGAGGGAATCTACAATCACGTTATGAGCTTCTACTACGGCTTATTAATCTACTTCAACACCATGATCAAAGAGGTGCAGCATGACCAGGTCCAGAACTATGTGGAAAACACCATCAACCATCTGATCAACCTGCAGAAGCTCATCAACGAGGACAAAGTCAAGATCCTGCCCCTGTTCTGGCAGGGGTTCATTGCTGGGTGCTCTGCCACCAAGCCTGAACTGCAGCTCAAGTTCAAAGACTGGTCTCTACAACTGAGCAAAACCGGAATGGGCTCGTACTGGGGCGCCCGACAGATCATGTTCGAAGTTTGGCGACGCCGTGAGAACGGTGAGTCAAGAGATGACTGGCTCAGCGTCCACGGCGACTGGGAGATGAATTTAATGTTGATGTGAATCAACTTTTACGATGATTAATGAATAACTGGGATATGCGTGGGCATGTAGGTTAGTGACTCAGGAACCCTTACGCTTTGAGTAATTTTAAGAGTCGGATGGCTCACTCTACTGCCGAATGAGGAAATTTAATGACTCGCCTGCTACCTTTTTTTTTCACTTAATCATCACAAGAAAATATTTTCTCGTTGTACATCAAGGTTGCAGCTCTTGTGAGCCAACAAATGACGCTGGGAATAATATAAAAAGGGCGTGGAATATCCTACTTTTGATCTGCTTGTTCTATTTCTTCATTGGAGTTATGAGTGCAGAAGACAATTCAACAATCTCAAAGAGCGAGAAGATCAACGTCAATGACATTGAATCGTTCAATGACGGCGAGGAAGGTGACACAAAAGTGACATTCACCGAGGAAGAGCTCAAGAGGCTGGACAAGATCTACGTCAAGCTGGACCTGAGAATCATCCCAGCAATGTGGACTTTATACTTCCTGACATCGTTCGGGTCCTCAGCCTACGGTAACACGCTTACCATGAACAGTGAATCGGGCCACTCGCTTATCCAGACCCTGAAACTGACGTCTCACGACACATCAACTGCCTCAGCACTGTCGTACGTGGGTACCATTCTATTCGATGTGCCAATGAACATTGCGATGACCAAACTGGCACCGCAGGCTTGGTTGAGTAGAATCGTGTTCACAGTGGGCCTGGTGGCTGCGTGCTATGCTGCTCTGGACAACGCGGGCGGCGTCATTGCCATCAGATTCATTGGGGGAATCGTCGGTGCCGGTACCTGGCCAGGAATGAGTTACTACATTTCGCTGTGGTACCCGCCTCACAGATCTGCCAGACGTATTGGGTACTATTTCACGGCTGCACAGCTGAGTGCGTCAGCAGCAGGTCTGGTTGCTGCTGGGTTCCAGAAAATGGATATGGTTAGGGGCTTGGAGGGCTGGAGATGGCTATATTTGGTGTATGGTGTCATCACGATTGCTGTGAGTATATCATTGCTGGTTTGGCTGCCTGATAACAATACAGAAAGAGACTACTCCAAGTTTGGCATCACCAGATACCTGCATAAACTGAATCCGTACCCACTGAACGAGCAGGACAAGATACTACACAAGAGAGACATGTCCCAGTACAATAAGAGAATTGAGTGGGACTTCAAGACTCTGTACCAAATTTTCATTGACCTGAGACTGTGGCCACTGATCATCATGTACTTTGGTGTCGTTGGTACAGGCTTTGGGATTGCGGTGTTTGGTACCACACTGATCAAGGCTGTGCTGAAAGTGTCATCAATTGACGTTTCGCTGCTGTATGCGCCAATTTGGCTGTTTGACCTTGCGGCCATTCTTCTGATCACACCGCTGTCTGATATGTACAAGAAGTTCAGACCAGTCATCTTCAGTTGCGCAACCATGGTGATCATTGTTGGGCTGCTGGTTTGCACGTACGCAAAGGATAAGTGGTCCAGATATGGAGGTTTACTGATTACAGGATTTGGTCTGGGCCCTACGGTGCCAACGTGTATGGCAATGACTGCGGACATCTTTGGTAAGAGAAAGGGCCATATTGGTGTTGCTGTTGCGTCTGCGCTGGTGTCAGGGCTTGGTAACCTGGGTAGTGTGGTTTCCACCTACGCTCTGTACAGTGGATGGCCTGCTGATGTCAAGAGAACCTACGAGTACTCGAACATGATGCTGCTGCTTATCTGTGGGGTTTCCATCTGCTTTGCTCTGCTATCACCAGTCCTGTGCAACCACCTCGATAACAGAGAACGCAGACGTTTTGCTGCCTAACCAGCTGGGTACTGCCTAAACACCATGCTGCCTAACTACCATACAGCCTAAGATGGTTTACCTTAATCTGCTGCCTAATAATCTATGCTGCTTGAGATAACAGCTCTTGCTGCCTGAGGTAAGCAGCTGCCAGAGATAACAGCGTTTTGCTGCCGGAAACTATTTTGTCATAAAGTCTAATAATTAATTATAGATAATAATCACAGCCTGTAGCAAACGGATCACTTTCCAGTCTTCATTGCTACCCAACAACACGCATAAGCACTGAGCTGCACTCCACATTTTCTTTTTCCTTTTTTGCCTCAGATTGCGTGTGGGCCAGTAGTGGCCAGGCACAATCGCGTGCTAAGGAAAACTAAAGAAAGCCTAAAAATTAGCTTGCTTAGGCCACTGCAAATCCTCACTAGCAAAACAGCTGATATTAACCTGTGTGAAAAGGATATAAGCAGCGCAGATTCTCTGTTTGCGTAGCAGGCCCAACCAGCACTTGTATTGGCTAAACTGTAAACATGGCATCCAAAAAGTACGAGCTACAGTTTGACCGGTCCACGTTCAAGACCATCAACGAGCCTGTTTGTGCCAAACTGGTTTGCTCGGAAATCCCCAGCCCAACTAGCCCACGCACACCATCTAATACCCAGAGCTCTTTGCAGCACTATGAGCTTTTCAGATCAAACTCGTTCACAGCCTCGCCCTTCACGCTTCCTCGAACCAAATCCGAGGAGAAGCTGCTGCATGATTTCGATGACGCCAACAAAAGGAGAAGAAACTCCTCCAGCTGCTCCAACTGTGAGTATGCGGGCCACGACTGTGGTGCGCACGGCGCGGGAGTGGGCCTGGACAACCATTACGGGGGCTGGCCCTGCTCCAGGCACCACCACAGAAGATCGTCCGTGGCAATCAAGTTTGAAGACCACACCTGAGAGACTCTACCACTACCATCGCTACCACTACTTAGCTAACCTATTAATGAATTAATGACTTGTGACATCTGTAGGCCGCGATGCTGATCTGTGTCTTTTGCGTACTCTGTGACACTAGGCTATACGCTATTGTGAGCTTCCCCATACTCTTTGAGATGTCGTCAACTTCCCCATACAGGTACATGTCATTCATATCGCTGGTGGGACCTGCAAAACGTCTCTAGAACAGCCCCCAAGCCAACGGAAACATCACCAAGCTTACTACATACACCCTGGATGCCTCGCACCATCCAGCCCTGCCCCTATTCTCTACAAACCCGCTGGCTGCTTCTCTCGTTTGCTCGTATAGCACCTGGATCACCTGAATCGAACGATTATGCCTGCTGCGCCTGCTTAAACGGTTATGCACTATGCTGCAGCGCCATGCCAACGGCTGCAGCCGCACATGCCACAAATCACCGGGTTACATAAGGGCTGACTACGCAAGTTTTTGAGAATCAAAAAAGAAAAAAAACCACATCGAAATTCAATTTCGTTCCAAATCGTAAACAAAGTCGATTTAAAGCTCAGTAAGGGTCACTTGCTACGGCGGCTTGATAAATTAAGGCAAAGAAATGGTGAAGCTGCGCTCTGAAGTACTGGACGTCGGGTATCCGGTCCATGGAGCGAAATTCCTGAACGAGTCGGTGTTACTGGTTACTGGAGGTGGCGGTCACAATTCTTCGGGTAACAACAGGCTAACAGCATTGACCATCAACTTTGAGAAGCAGAAGAAACCCATCAAACGGTTCAGGGAGCTGCATCTAAACGATGACAACGACGCGCCAACCTGTATGGATGCCAACAACAACATCATTTTGCTGGGATCGAATGAAAGCTCAGTAAACGTCCAGGATGGCAATAACCACAACTTACAGAAGTTTCTGTTCTACAAAGAGCATTTGAAGTACTTAACGTCAACTTCGCTGGAAAAACTAACCTCATCAAGAACGTTTCAAAAATTAATCAAAATTTCAAAAGACGGCTCAATTGCTGCAATTGCCTCGTCAAGACTGCCAACCATCATCCATATTCTGGATCCAGTCAACCTGTTTGAAAAATACGAGATTGAAACCAATAATGAGGTTAAAGACCTGGATATTAGTCCTGATGGAAAAAATTTGGCCTATATAACCAACAAATCACTGGAGATCATTTCAGTTGTTACTGGGAAATCATTACATCGTCGTACTGGGTTCAAACAGAACTGGGAACTAGAAAAAGTCAAGTTCTTGGATGACAACTCGATCATTTTAGGTGTTAATCTGAAAAACTTGAATGGCGTTCAAATTGCCAAAATAATCTTGAATGATAAACTCAAGATTCTAAATGAAACCTTATTATCAAAACAAAAAAATTCAATTGTGGCCTTGGATTGTAATACCCAAAATGGTGTCATTGCAATTGCAACAAATGATCAATCTTTGTTTCTGTTAAAGTCTTACTCTTTAAAACAAATCAAACATATACAAAATGTTCATCAATTTACCATATCAGTTCTGACTTTCTCACCAGACGGGAAATATTTGGCAAGTGTTAGTGTTGCTAAAACTGTTAATGTTGTGGAAATACCACAAAATCTGGGTATTGAAACTCATAAGGTTTATTACTTTTTCCTAAGATCGTTTCAAATTTTGGTTTTAGCCTTATTAGTTCAAGTTGGTTGGTGGTTTTATTCAAACAGGAAGCCAGCTCTTGATAACAACGTCAGTGAGTACTTCACGCTAAAGCAGCGAACCACGAATAACGATCCATATGGCCCAACAACCATTTTAAGTGCTTCCAACGTGAAACCTTCAGCAACAAAAAGCACTACAGCATATGACGATGACTATAGAAATGAAGAAACAAGTGTTGATTCTACAAAAAGTGCGTTATCACCATCAGCTAAAACAACAAAGATATCTGAGTCTCTGCCAGTTTCCAGTTCTTTATCAATAACAGAATTCACTAAGCCATCACCAACCGCGTCAATCAAGAAGAAGAAAACAAAGAAGCCAAAGAGCAAGAGCAAAAAGAAGAAGAAGAAGAAGTCCAAGACTGTGCCACCTGACTCATCTGTTGAAGGGTCTACTAGCTCAGCTGTGGATGTAATTGAAACCACTCCTGAACCGACTTCGACCAAAGCAGAAGAAATTAGATCCTTGACTGCACTATCACCTGCTAGCTCACCATCAATCCTAACCTCATCCTCAACCTCATTAACCTCTACCACAATATCCACATCACCATCTTCGAGTTCAAGCATAAGCTCAACATCAATATCATCATTATCTACATTTTCAACTACGTCCTCTGATTCAACCCAGATCTCTATCTCAACCTCAATTGTTGAGCCACCAATGTTCCAAACAATATCGATTGTGGAATTTGCAATTGAGTCTAGTGCTGTTCAGATTCCAGCAGTGGACACCGTCGGACATTCTACATCTTTAACTGAAACTGAGATTTCAACTGAGACTGAATTAGAGACTACAACTGAGACTTCAACTGGGACTGAATTAGAGACTACAACTGAGACTTCAACTGAGACTTCAACTGAGACTGAATCGGAATCTGAGAATGAATCTGAGACTGAATTGGAGCAACTCACAACTACCCAATTTCCAGAGAGTGTTCACACAACTGACCCCCAAATTTTGGAAACGTCAGTCACCAGTGATGTTGCTACAGAAAGGCACGATGCTGTTGAGTTTGAACATCAGTTAGACTTTGAAGATATTGAGCAGTACATCGAAGCTGAAGAGTCCAGTTACGCAGATAATGAGCAATCTGATGAAAGTTCAGGCGAGGATTCAAGCGATGAAGAGTCTGAGTCTGAGACTGAGACTGAGACCGAGACTGAGAGCACTGTTGAGACCAAGACTGAAAGCATTGTTGAGGCTGAGACTACTGTTCCACTGTTTGAATCGCCTGAAATCTCTCAACCAATTGCACCAGTTGAACCGTCAGCTACTGAGACACAAGTTGTAGAGAGTATCGAAGAAGTTGCACCACAAGAGACCGTTACAGTTTTTAAGTACACTGAAGTGGGGCCTGAAGTTGATCAGGCTGAAGAGGGAACATTTCAAGAAGCATCTGAAGACGAAGCATCTGGAGAAGACTCATCAGAAGAGGAAGTTTCGGAAGAAGAAGTTTCTGAAGAGGAAGCATCTGAAAAAGCATTCGAAGAAGCATCTGAAGAACTGAATGAGCCAAAGGTTCATAGTTCTTCAGAACTGCTTGAACAGACTGAAAAGCCAACAGTTGCAGAGCCTGCCGTTCAAATCGAAACCTCAATTCCACAGAACACGCAGCTTGAAGAAGCTGTAATCGATGAGGCAGAAGAAACTGGTGTATTGTCAGATGAGACAGAAGACGAAGAGTCTGAGGACGCGTCCGAGACTGACGAAGAATCCGAGGGTCAAGCAGAAACTGTGTTAATTACGTCAAATGGTGCTATCACCGATCCAATTCAAACCGATCAGGTCATTCCAACTTTTGAAGAGAACATAACACCAACTGAAGAGATTCTAAACCGTCAAGAAATGACTCCAGTTGAAGATTCTGTTGCCTCTTCAATCCCAGAGACTGAGCCAGAGACTGGGACACCAGTTGAAGCTCTGGAGGAGTCATCTGAGGAGCAATCCGAGGACTCTGAGGACTCTGATGAGGCTGAAGACGAGTCTGAAGAGGAGTCTCATCAGGAGTCCGGGGGTGAGACTGAGGGTGAGACTGAAGAAGAGACTGAAGAAGAGACTGAAGAAGAGGCTGAAGAAGAGACTGAAGAAGAGACTGAAGAAGAGACTGAAGAAGAGACTCAGGGTGAGACTGAAGGGTCTCAAGAAGAGATGGAAGACGAAGAATCTTCTAGTGAAGGCGAAGAAACAGACAACGAACCTGTACAGCCTCACGATGAACTATAAATCCTCTGCATTAACTGACTAGTTTTATCTAAAGCTTTGTATCATTACATTCATCGACTTTTCCCGTAGTACTTAGGACATCCTCCTTTTTTACATCTTCCATCAAACTTTCATTCCCATTGCTCATTCTCTTGCTTGATCTGTCAGTTAAAAAGGTTGTGTCATTGCCATTCTTGTCAAACAAACTTTCCTTGGAATCTGAGTTGAAACTCGTATTATTTGCATTAGTGCCAATTATCTCAGACTTGCTTAGTGAGATTGTAGAGTTGAACCGTGATGAGACCTCCTTTATGCCACCAAGACTAGAAGGCGGTAGCTGTGGTATATCATCGTCAACCTGCAAGCCTGAACCGTCATTGATAAAGGCTAGCGAGCCTTGCGAATCAGATGAAGGTATATTTGACAGTTTTGAGTTTTTGAAGGAAAAAGAAGATGAAGAGGATCCATGTGATGTTGAAGACGAGCCTGAGGCTGACGATATCGGTTTCTGGAGGAATTTCGGGATAACCTGTGAAATTGGCGATGATGTTGGTGATTTCAGGTTTTTGACATTTGGAATGCTTAGTTTTGAGAATCTATTGCTCTTTGGTGATTGAGGTTTGCTATTAGATGGTGGTAATGTTGGATTGGTAAACATTCTTGGTGGCGACTTTCTATTTAATTGCTTGTAGGGGTGTTGACCTGAAGCTGGTGAAACTGGCAATGCAGGAAGGGGCGCATTTGGAGGCGGTGACTTCAACTTTTTGACAACCTTGTGCTGTTTGGCTTCAGGCGCTTTAGCCACTTTAGGTCCTGGAGCTTCAAATTCTGGAATTATCTGGTTAATTGGAGTTTTGAATTCTTGCTCACCTTTGTTTACAATGTCCACTTCGTTTTGGCGGACATCTTGTGATTTGACACTTGCACCGGAAGACTGTGAACCTTGAGATCCCAGAGTGATCTCCACTGGTGCTACTTCCGGATTCTCAACTTCTTCTTCCAGTACTTTCTCCAGCTCTTGTTTGAGTTCATATTCGTGCTGATCCTTTGGCTGCTCGACGTCTAGGCCTGCATTAAACGATTGAGCATTTTTTTCTCTTGGTGGTGATGGATATGCAATTGTTATGTCATCTTTGGTGATCTTTTTCTTTGGCGACAGTTTGCAAGGTAGCGTCAGTTTTGGACTTTTTTTCTTTTGAGCCTCTTGCTGCTGCTGCTGCTCTTGCTGCTTCAGTTTATTGTAGTCTTCGTCATTTCTCATAAAGTCTTCTGAATCAAAACATGTTTGTAAAGGTGTCAGATAGCGATTCGTTGTACTAACCTTATCGTCAGCAGTGATAATCAACCAGTCACAATCACCAATGGTTTTGGTTAGTTTAATAACCACCGTGTTTTGGAGTAAACCTAGAAAAGTTTCATATTTCCACGCGTTAATAAACCATTCGGTTATATCTAATTTTGATATCCTCACAGGATTATCAATCTCATCTGAAGCTTTGTTTAAATTGGAGCTGAAATTCAGGTTAATTGTATCAATATTTACCATTGAATCATTGTCTTCTCCACCAAAAGGGTGTCCAGATTTAAAGAACTCATCTGAACTATTCAAGTTGAATCCGTACCTGTTGAACTCTTTGATAAAAGTTGAATCCTTCAAAAATGGATTTTGTGTCTGTATTTTACTGCTATGGTTGTTGGCATTGTTTGAATCATGTTTCAAGTCTTTCAAATCTTTAAAGTCCAAGTTTTTATCAAACTTTAGTAAATAACTCTTTGATGAATTTGAAAAGAAACAGTCAACTATCTTGTATGGATTGAACTCAAACTTATCCAAGAATTTATTCTCAAACTTGGTGAAAGTATAATTTGATGAGTAAATTCTTCTAGAGGAGTTTGATGCATTTGAAATTAGCTTGAAATAATTAATATCACTAAAGTTTTCCTCGTCAAATGGGATTTTTAATGTCAAAGCCTTCTGTGTAACTGGTTTGTAAGGTTTTGGCGGGTATTCGTCAATTTTGAAAATATCTAGAAGAAAAGTGTTATTAAAGCTTTGTTCTTTGGACAAACTTCTTAAATATGCCTTGAATATCTGATAAAAGGAATATCCACGTTTATAGTAAAACTCTTGTAGCTGGTTCAAATCATCACAAGATTCATCTAAAGGATCATTCTTTTTGGTGTGTTTATTTTGTTTATCAAGCTCATCTCTGTTAAAGCATATTTGGCCAGCAGTGAAAACCAAGTCAATTGAATTATTCAAGTCAATAAAATATTCATCACTTGTGAATATGGCCAACAAAATCTCGAGAAACTCAAACAGCACACACCCGTGGTTGTGAGATGGTAGGAATTTTGGTAAGTCGTGATAAAATGATTCATAGTTCTGGTAATTGTTTGAGCTTTCAAAGTTTTGAAACTTCTTGAACGACTCCCACGACAATATTGCACCTGGCAACAAGCTCCAAATGATTCGCAGGGTTAATATCAAAGTTATGTAGCTGACTTTGGAGATCATTTTTTCCAGCTTCTCTCCTGTGTAGGAGCAACCTTCAAAGGGGAACAGTGATCTTAGAAACTGATTTGCAACTTTAATGTCGTTGTCATCGAACTGGCCCAAACTTGGTTTGAATATTTCATAAAACGAGTCCATTTGCTTGTTGTTAAAAGTTTTGAACCGCTGTTTGAGTTCTTTTGTTAAATAATGAATCACATACCTTGTTGATTTGTGGTTTATCTGATCCTTTGCGTTCAAAATATTAAAATTTGGTTTGATGAGCGAACAGTCGTTGAACTTGTCGTAATCATAGATATAGAAGTACTCCTGCTTGAGCCTGTTGTTCTTTGCCTCGATAACCAGGTCCAGGTGGTTAAGGTCTTTGTCGTTAACCAGGCTGATTTCCTTGCCAATATGTCTTTCCGCGTGGGTTTCCAGCTTGATATTGACCTCATGTGTGTTACTGCTATTGTTGAAACTGTAACTATTCATTGCTTAGGTTTATCCTCTCTCCTTCAGCTCTTCAACAATAAAAAGCCATTCAGCACCTGGAAAACAACAACACAGCAGGAACAAACTTATTTATACTATTCCATCCATGCATTGGTTTCAGCATAGTTTCACTGCATTTAGTTTTGAAACAGATCCATTGTCTACGCGAACGCGCCCAAATTTCGCGCTAAAAACCACCACGCCTACTGGTTTCACATTCTTGCACTTCAGTACCCCAGAACCGCTTGGCTCCAACTTGCGCAGCTCAGCTCAAACCCTTTCATGTTTGTTGATGTTTGAAGATGTTTGTTTTTGTGTTTGTTTACCTTTTTTATTGTCTCAAAATGTAAACAAACAAACTTTGCTTGACGTCATAAAAATCAAAAAAAAAAAAAAAAATTCTAAAAAGAAAAAAAAATTTGGAAATTTTTCAGTTAGTGAAAGCAGAGCAAAAATGGTAAATTTCCAGGGAAAGCTGGTGCTGGCGCCTATGGTGCGGGCTGGTGAGCTGCCTACGAGGCTGTTAGCTTTGAAACACGGTGCGGATCTTGTTTGGGGTGAGTGGTTTTGCAGCAAAGCGCGAGATGAGTAGCAAAATAGCTAACTGAATGCCTAAAAGGACCTGAAATCATTGATAAGAAACTGGTGACGTGCGACCGGGTGGTGAACGAGAAGCTGGGCACGGTGGATTTTTTGTCGAGGGGCAAAACGAGAGTCCCTGGGCTGACAAACCTGGTTTTCAGAACGTTTCCAGAGATGGAAAGCTCCAAAGTGATATTCCAGATGGGCACAGCCAACCCAGAGATTGCTGTGGAGGCGGCCAAGGTGGTTATACAGGACGTTTCTGGGATAGACATCAATGCTGGGTGCCCAAAACATTTTTCTATCCACGCAGGAATGGGTGCAGCATTACTAAAAACGCCAGATTTACTGGTTTCCATACTGACGAACCTGGTTGAAAAGGTGGGCAAGCCTAACAATAAGCCCATCAGTGTCAAGATCAGACTTCTGCCAGAAGAGGAGGAGACTCTCAAACTGGTGGACAGGCTGCTCCAGACTGGAATCTCCAACTTAACTGTTCACTGCAGAACTCAGCTCATGAGAAACAGAGAGGCCCCAATCAGGGACTATGTTGACAAGATCAAGATCAAGTGCGATGAGTACAATGTGCCACTGATCATCAACGGAGACGTGAAAGACAGAGAGGATTACAACAGAATACGTGAAATTTATGGAGATATTGGGTGTATGATTGCGACGACAGCAGAGATAAACCCAACAGTGTTTAACATCAAGCCACTGGAGTGGCAGGAGGTGGCCAAGGAGTTTTTGGAGATTGCGTACAAGTTTGATGGTCACTTCTCCAACGTGAAGTACATGCTCACAAAGATTATTCCAGGTAAAGAAAGCCTGTACTCAAAAGTATGCCAGAGTAAATGCTATAAAGATGTTTTTGAGCTACTGGGGATGGATTATGATGGCAAGGACGAACTGGAACAGAACAACTCATTTGGACTCAAGCAAGTCAAGCAGAAACAGACACCTAAGCCAAAGGAAACCAAGAAGCATGAGGCAGGAGCAGAAACTGGTGAGAAAGAAACCAAGAAGCATGCGCTAGCAGCAGAAACCGGTGAGAATCCATCTAAGAAGCAAAAAAATGTCGAGAATCTGCAAGCCCAGGCTACCAATTGCTAATTGTAAATACATTACTTTATTATTATATACATGCATGTATGTAAATAACATAACAACTAATATTTAATGAACACACATAAAACCTTCATAAATCAGACCTTTTAATCCTTTCTTCTTTTTCCTCTCGTCGATGCTATCAGCTGCTGGCCAGTCTACTTAGCCAGCTCCTTCAGTCCACACCACGCGGCAGCAGCAGTGGCAGTCAGGCCCGCGGCGTAACCCATTGGCTTCAAACCCTTGGTTGACTTAAACACCGCACCAGCTAGTGCACCAGCCAGTATGGAGTTGAAGTGGTCGTGCTTGCCTCTCAGACCATCGATGGAGCTTCCAATCAGGTTGTAGGTCAATGCTAAGACACCCGCATTGTTACCCAAGAAAGGCCCTCTTTTGGTGATGTGGTTTAACACGGTATTCAGTTTCAGCTTGTTTGGGGAGTTTGGCTCAATGTGGTTCAGCCCCTCAAAAAAGCCGTAACCACCACCGATCCCTAAACCCATCAGGTAGACGGCACCGGTACCATAACATAAATCATCGGTCCAGCCTCTGGATGGAATCAGCCCCTGGGAACCCTCCATTGTGCTCAGAGACTCCTCCTCCAGGTCCAGGTACTCCACACCTTTCTCCAAACCGGCTAGCGGGTGCAGTCTGGAGGCATCAAGCGCTCCTGGTGCCGATATGATATTTGATACATCTGTGACTGCATTTGGGTCAAAACCCAGGTTGTTCGAGCCGGTCTGCGGTGCTGCTTCTTCCTTTTTGCCTCCAAATAGCCACGACATATTTTCTATCTGCTCTTGCCTCTTGCGGTGCTGCCAATACAAAGAATTTGAAGGGTTTTAAGGCTTGAACTCTTAAACTGTTGGCTTTTCCAGCTGAAATTTCAAAGATTTTTTTTTGGGTAAAAAATTGGAAATTCTGAAAATTTTGGCCTTCCGACCAGGCGGGTAACGCTGCTGACTCAGCACTTAGGCAGCAACCTTTGTTTTTGCTTCTCAGTTTTAGCAGTTCAACAACAGTTGGCCTTTTAGCGCAATTCATAGCCGGGATGATAGGGGACTGTGACGCAATTGACGAGCTGCTGGCGCATCTAGCAACGAAAAAGGAGCAGCTGCTGCAGAATTTGCACGACTACAACAAAAATGACGATCTGGAGCTCAAGTTCAGCATACTGAAGCTCATCAACAGCTACCAGGACGAGCTCAGCTATATCGTGAGAGAGTTTGAGTTTCAGTACGACATCAATCTGGACAAGGTATACCGGGCCAATGACGAACTGGTGGAGTTGGTTGTGGAGATCAACAAGGCAAGAACATTTATCAGCAATTTCAAGCAGAATTTCATACTGAAGCAGTTCAGCAATGATGCTGCGCTGCTTGAGAGCTTGTCTGAGGAGCGTGAGAACAGATATGTGAAGTTGAAGAGCAAAGACACCAAAGGAAGTGCAGGAATAGCGCCAGAAGAGGAGAAAGAGGCTGAGAAAGAGCTCAGTACCGATGCAAAGCTGTTAAAAACCAATAGGAAGATCACAAACAAGCTGATTGAGTCGAGCCAGCTGCTGCAGAGCTCGCTGCTGCAGAGCTCACTGAACCTGGAAGAGCTGGAGGTCCAGGGAGACTCGCTCGAGTATCTTAGTGAGAAGTACGGGTCGATGAAAGTGATACTAGAAAAGTCGGATTCGTTCATAAAGGACCTGAAAGCCAGTACCGACCGTGATAAGAAGAGAATGTACTACGCACTGGCGTTTTTTGGACTGTGTGTGCTGAACGTGTTCTGGAGGCGACTGTTCAAGTTGCCGGTGATGATTTTGTTCAAGTCATTTGCGTACAGTGTGAAGCTGATATTTGCCGTGATATTTGCCACAAGGCGCAAGGCCAGTGTCAGTGAGGTTGTCAGTGAGGTTGTCAGTGAGACTGCCAGTGCCGGATCGAAGGTTGTTTGGACGGGTAGTGAGGCTGCCACCACTACAGCTGAAATGCTGGACACTGAGACGGGATTTGCTACAAGCTATGAAATTGAGTCCGCGAGCCAAACAGACCTGGAAGATAGTCCCGATCAGGACCTTGGCGACAAGCTGGGGAGAATTATAGACGAGCTGTAAGACTAGTTATGCATCCAGACATCCTGTAGTGATCGGAATTAGAGCACGCGATCGGAACTACTCTCTGAACTTCCCTCGGAACTCCCCCGCTGAAAAGCATCGGCGTCCCGACCAATCGCATTCAAGAATTTCCGATTCCGTAATTTTGTGTCAATTTTTTTCATTCTTCAATGATGTTTGATGCTTTTGAAAAATGGGAAAAAGTTCGTCATATATTCAGTGAACTTTGGCGCTACTTTGTAAACGGAGATGCCTATCCCGGAAAACCCTTTGTAAGCCGGCTGTTATTTCTTGCAACGGTAATCAGCTCCCGAAACGGCTAAAAATATATGTCACTTTTGCCCTCATATTAGTGGAGACCACATAGAAACCGTTATTTCTGTTAATTTGCTTACTCCACTCGCATATTATATAACTAACGGCCAGTGTCGATTTCTGTTTAGTAGTACCAACTGGCAAACTGCTTAAGCAAGCTCAAAACACTTTGAAACACGCCCAAATCAAGATAAATTTAGCACAATGACTGAACCACCAGTTCCGAGGACATTCCCATTCTAGGGCTCAGATAAAAAAATGCAAACTTTGGTCAATTTTTCAAGCAACTTGACCAACAGAGATAGAGCTAGCACAGTCGACCAGAGCTACAGCACACAGGCAGAGAAAGGGTATGGCTGACGATACGTACTATATCACGCCTCACGAAGCGGCTTTGGCGGTGGTGGCCACCTCGATGAAGAAGGCGAGACTGAGAATCGATACTCTGATAATAAACTCGATAATGGGAGGCTTTCTGTTCACGGCAGGAGGCATGCTGCACATGTCGGTGCAGGCAGAGAATCCAGGGCTGATGGCAAACAACCCAGGCGTGGTGCACCTGCTGCAAGGATGTCTTTACCCTATTGGATTATTCTATGTGGTTATTATGGGATGCGACCTTTTCAACTCCAACATCCTCTACTTCACAGTGGGACTTTGCAGGGGCGCAGTTTCCGTGCTGGACTTGCTTATCAGCTGGTTTGTGAGCTGGCTGTTCAACTTGGTTGCCACTCTGTTTGTTGTGTATCTGTTTTGCTATGTTTCAACAGTTGCCAGAACACCGCTATATGTGACAGGCTCTATTGACATTGCGATGGAGAAGGCTGCTTTTTCGTTCATGGAGACTTTCCTGAAGTCGATTGTCTGCAACTTTTGCGTGTCTCTGGCCATCTACTTACAGCTGCTGGCCAAACCAGTCCATGTGAAGTTTCTGATGCTGTTTCTGCCGGTGTTCACCTTCGTCACCATGGGGTTCAACCACACTGTCGCAGACATGTTCTTGGTGCCGATGGGGATCTTCAATGGCGCAGACTTGTCGGTGGGAAAGTACATCTGGAAGCTGCTGATACCAACCAGTCTGGGAAATATCGTTGGAGGAGCCTTCTTTGGCATTGTTATTCCGTTCTATTTGCACTTGGTTGTGGTGGAGAGAGACCAGAAGACACTGAACCTGCCAACTTACGAGGCCAGGGACGAGCAGCCAGAACTGGGCGCAGACTCACGTGTTGTTAGGGTTAAATCAGATAACGAGGATCTGGTTGAAGACTCGCTGAAATCCAGCTCAACAGACTACGAAGACGACCAGGCCCAGCAGCAGCCAGAGAAGCTGTACAGATCACACACAGCAATGTCTACGGGCGTGAGTCGCCGTAACCCACTGACGAGACTGTCCACCGTTTCTACTACAAGATCCAGATTGTCTTCCCCACCGGGTGTGTTCCCGGTGCTGGGAATGGGCGAGCCGCTCGCCAAAGAACGGTCCATTGCGTCACCAAACTCGGTTGAGACTGACAACGAGGAGGAGGACCAAATCGACAACATCGACCAAGAACTAGACAGCTACAACGGCGATAATGATAACGACAACAATAACGACAACAATTATGAGGACGACGATGAGATATCGATCAACTCCGACGCAGACTCGGAGACTGGAAGCATAACGCAGTCTTTATCCCCAAGCGTCAAGCTGAATAAGAAGATCCAGGCAAACCAAGAAAAGCTGTACACCCAGCAAGGTGGGTACAACGTGCGAGAAAACAAGATGTCCGAGAACCTGAAGCGGGTGCTGACCAAAGCTGTGACGACCAGCCCCAAGCAGCGGATCCACGACATTGAGTCGCACCCAATAGACCCCAAAGCGACCTCTACAAAGCTGTTCAAGTCGCTCTCGAGGTCATTCAGCCACCGGGCACCAACCAATGCCGAGCAGGTCTCCAGAGAGCTAAGGAGACACAGCATAAGCCAGAAGGTGGCCAACATGGCTGACCCGATTGCCGGGATCCCCAACTACGACAACATAAGCGTCTCCAGCAAGAGAAGACCCTCGTCAATAATCACAAGCTCGTCCACAAGAGAACCTACAAAGCTCTCTAAAGTCACCCCTGCATACACCAACCACTTTGACAACGACAACTTCGAGGAGCAAAGTGTCATCTCGCATCAACAGCACTGATATTCACATGCATTCACATTTCAGCTGTCTGTAGTTTGGTAGCTGGCATCTACATGATCTCAGCTTGTAGCTCTGTTGTCGGCGTATATCTCAACAGCTGCCAATCTCAGCCTGTAGCTTCACTGCTATCTTATCAATGACTTCCTACAGTTTTGATATTGGAGTAGTGTGCGTACCACCTGACGCGTAAATAAAAAATAAACCAAAATAATACAAACACGAACTAACGACAAACGCCACGCGAGAATGACTGCCAGCGGCATGCCCAAACTGAGGTTCCGCAAGCCGATAATTTCAACAGTCAGCCACAACATTCCGTTGAAGGAGCTGCTGGACCGTCTGGACACGTTGTCGACCGAATTGTCCAAGATTGACCAGGAAAAGATCGATGTGAAGTCCTTGGAGTCGGTTAAGGACGACCTGGTCAACAAGAAGCTGATTCACCACAAGGACATAGGTGTGCAGTCGTTGGTGAGCTGCTGCCTAGCTGATATACTGCGGATCTACGCGCCCGATGCACCATACACAGATACCCAGCTCAAGGATATATTTAAGCTGTTCATCAAGCAGTTCAAGAACCTCGCAGACCAGGAGAACCCATACTACTCGCAGCAGGTGTATCTAATCACAAGACTGGCGGAAGTTCGGAGCATAATACTGATCACCGTGATTGAAAACAACTCCAAACTGATTGAAGAAATATTCGAGATTTTCTATGATATCAACAACAAGTTCAACAAGAAGCTGGAGCCGGTAATTGCAGAACTGCTGATTGAGATCATCTCAGAGTGGGACTCGATCTCGGTGGAAGTTCTCAAGCTCATCTTGAATAAATTCTTAACAAATAACAGTGCAAATTCGAGTGCAATGAAGAATTTCACTTACTCTTTGCCGTTCAATTTAACGTTGCAAGTGTGCAACGCCAACCCTGACAGACTATCCAGGCAATTGACCAAGTTCTTTTCGGAGACTCTGTTTGAAAACTCCAATGCTGCTAATTCTCATGATGAAGAATACTCAATTGATAAAGAGAAACTGATAAAACTACACAAACTCAGTGTTGAAATATGGAAATACTGTCCGGAGATTTTAGGGTCCGTCATGGGCTTGATTGACGATGAGCTAAACGCAGAAGATGAATTTTTGAGAACTTTGTCAACAAAGACAATTGGAGAATTTCTGTCGTTCAAGAACTCCAAACTAAATTTTACCAAGACCCATAAAGAAACCTGGGTAAATTGGTTGAAGAAAACGCTGGATATTTCACCGCAGGTGCGAATTATCTGGTGTAAACAAGCATCAAATATAATAATTGAAAGACCGGATTTTTCACTTGAAGAACTAAGTTTAGGTTTATCGCAAACTTTAATTGACTCAGATGAAAAAATTAGATTAACAACAATTAAATCTTTGTCCAACATACCAGTCTCTACGATTGTTAATAAGATCAATAAAATCTCAATTATTAATGGTTTGATTCAGTTGTCCAGAGAGAAGAATTTTGAAATTCGACAGGAATCAATTAATTTACTTTCGAGTATTTTTGATGAATCTTATTCGTCTATTTATGAGGATAACGAAACAAAGGAAATATTAAACTTGATAAAACAAATTCCGTCAAACATATTGAAATTGTTTTACATCAATGATAAAAACATAAATTACTTTGTTGATATTTCAATAATTGAAAAAATATTCCCATTCAACAATGATAATACCAAAAGAGTTGAGAGATTATTGAACGTTTTGAGCGATTTAGATGAAAAATCATTTGGTTCGTTTATGGCTTTTAATAAAAGACAGCAACAACTGTCATCAGTATTATCTAAATTCATTGAATTCTGTGAGGAGAACAACGGCAAAGAACTATCAGACAATAAAGAATTGAGTAAAAAAATTGAAAAGACTGTCAACTGGTTGTCAGTCTCTTTGCCTGACAAATTCCAGCCAGTGGAAAATATAAAGAAATTTATGAAACTCAACAACAGAAGACTTTATTATCTATTGAAGCAAATCATCTCGCTGAATTCAAGTTTAAGTTACGACATTTTAACAAATTCAGTTAAAGAATTCTTTAATAGAATTCAGGATGTGAAACCTAATGGCAGTGACTTTTATCAAATATGGAAAGTTCTAGTTTACAGATCAAGTTTGAATTTTTTCAACAACTCAAATATTGAATTAATCTTGAAGTTCAATAATGAAACAAAGTTCAAGGCAATTTCACAAAAACTAATAGATAACATTTCATCAGTTCTTCCACGAGCATTTGAAAATCATATTGAAAATCTCACGGGTTCTTATTCATTGCTAAACCTAAAGTCGTTGTTTAATATTTTTTCGAAACTGAAATTGGATAACTTTATTGATAAAGTTGACGACAAGTTTATTGAGAAACTGATTGAATTGGCTAAAAGTGGCTCACCATTACAAGCCAAATATTCAGTTAAAATCATTGCATTGTTACCAAAATCTAAAGAATATTTTGACGATGTGATAGAATCTGTTTATCCATTGAAAGATGCGCATTTTAACACCCATTTATCAGTTATTTCAGAACTGTTTTTAGTTGATGCATCAGTTGTGGAGCCAAAAAGTGATGAGATTACCACATTGCTGATCAAAAACGTTTTACTGACAAATCAGCAGGAAGATGGTGATTCAAATGACGAAAACAGTGACTTTTCATGGATTAGCAACGATGATTTAGAGAGTGGTAAATACCCAAATCTTTACACAAAGTTGCTATCATTGAAATTCTTCACAAACAGATTGAGATATCTATTTGGGGCTAAAGAAAGCCAACTCCCACATGAGGAAATAACCAAAATTAGTGAGAATGTGTTGAAGTTGATCAATTCACTTATTGGAAATGGAGGTGAAATTGTGACTTCCAAGAACAAAGGCGGAAACGAAAATGAGGCAACTCCAAAGGCGTACCAAACCAGATTAAGACTGTACTCAGGGCTTTGTTTGTTGAAGCTAGCAAAGCTATCCAGTTTTAACAGGCTATTCATAAATCCAGTGATGATTCAAAGACTGATTTTGCTGATTCAAGATGAGCATGAACAAGTGCGTAAGATATTTATTAGAAAATTGACAAAGTACTTGAAAGAGGAAGTAATCTCGTTAAAGTTTTTGCCGTTGGTCTACTTCATTGCATTTGAGCCAAACTCGAGCTTAAAAACAGAAATCCAAAACTGGATTAGCTTTTCATTCAGAACCAGCACCACTAGCACCACCAGTCACAGCATTGTCTTTGAGAAAAGTCTGACAGGCTTGGTCTATTTTATTGCACACCACGACGAGTTTCTGGAGTACATTGTTGAGAATGATGAAGAGAATAAACTGAAAGCGTTTACTTTTGCAGTGGAGTATCTGATATTTTACCTTAAACTGATTGCCAATGAGAAGAACATTTCATTGATCTACTATCTTGCGAACCGCATCAAGCAGTACAGAGACTCGTACTACTCAAATGAGGACTACGAGAACGGTAATGAGCTGACGAGTAATATTTACAAGATTTCCGACCTGCTGATTGTGACCATTAACGAGCTGAAAGATCTGAAGAACTGGACACTTGAAGGGTACCCGGGCAAGATTGACCTCTCGTCGGAGTTGTTCAGCTCGATGAAGAGCTCTAACGAGGCACATCGTGTGATTTCAACGAGTTTCATACCGTTTGAGATTATCAAGAAGCTTAAGGTTCTGGTCAAGCACAAACTGTCTGCGTCTCTGGTGAAGAAGCGGCAGCAGCACAGTTCAGTGGCCAGTGGGGCAGGTGGCGAGGCAAAGCCGAAGAGAGTCAAGTCGAATGGGGAGAGAAAGTACCGCCGGAAAGTGGCTTCTGACGAAGAGGAGGAAGATGAGGAGGAAGATGAGCTGCCGCAAGAGCGCGAGCCCGAGAGAAAGAGCGGCCGGCTGAGCAAGCGGGTGGATTACAAAGTGGCTGGGAGCGACGACGACAGCGAGGAGGACGAATGATTGAGTTTTGCTATTTAGTTAGTTTATGTCTGTGTATTGTATGTGTAGTGCCATTCTCTGGTGGAGCCCTGGGTCACCTCAGGCGTTAAGAAACGCCATGAGCTCGTCCCTGCCCTTGCGCAGCATCAGCTTCTTAATGAGCAGCAGGTCCTGCATCTCAGCCTCGTCAATCTTCACCTCAGCAGGCTCGCTGAGGCCCTCGAGCTGGCTGACAGCGGTGGCGACGAGCGTGCGGAACTCGCTCTCCTTGAGCTCCACGAGGTTCTGGACAGCGGTCCGCTCGGTGGGGTCGTGGCTCGACAGCTCGCGCAGCAGCCTGTTGTTCTCGCGGGTGATCCTGTAGATCTCGTTGAGCTTGATCTGGTCGTGCTGGGCGCGCATGTCGTGCACGTGGTTCATGAAGTCGATGAGGATGCCGTTCTCCGGCACACGGTGCACCACGTAGGGGTCTCTAAAGAGCTTCATCTGCTGCTTGGACAGCTTGGCCCTGATGCCGTTGGGGCAGTCCTCGCCAGCCAGGTATGGGGGCGTCGGGAGGTCCACCACGTCGTCGTCGTCCTCCGCGCGGGAGCCGCACTCGTACAGGTAGCTGTCCGAGTCGTTGAGCTTGATGTCGATGTCGCCGTTGTTTCTGAACCCGGTGGGGGTGTCCACGTCCACGATGGTGGGCTTCTTGAGCCTTCTGTGCTTGGTGGGCAGCAGGTGGTCGGCGTGATTGGGGCACATCCACTTCTTGCCCAGCTGCTTGACAGTGGAGAGCGGCGGGCTGAGGCAGTCGAGGTGCCAGGACGACTGGCAGTAGTCGCAGGTGGTGATGAGCTTGTCCACACCGCCGTTCGCCTTGTCCGGGCTGATGCCACTGGTGCCGCACCGCACGCAGTACAGGATGTTGCCCTCCTTGTCAAAGTGCAGGTCCGGGTCTGTCTGCACAAACTCGCCAATGGTCTGGGGCTTGTACGGCTTGTGGTCTGTGTCCTCGTACTCGCCGTAGGGCCCGGTCAGGACGCCCTCGAAGCGCTCGCGGATGCGCTTGGGCAGCCGGAACTGCACCGGGTTGGCCGTGGCCAGGTTGTTCAGCAGCTTAGCAAACAGCCCCACCGCAAGCTTCTTAGGCGGGTGCTTCTTGCTGTAGCACTCGTTGCAGAACCAGCTGCCCTCCGGCAGCGACGCCTCGTCCAGTGGCGGGTCGCAGCACGCAAAGTGGAACGACTTGGGGCACGACTCGCAGCACAGGAAGATGCCTGGCTCGCCGCAGCTCGCGCAGAAGTCGTCGTTGTCCTTGGTCGGGTCGCCAAAGTCGAACGCGTTTTCCCTGGGCTGCCCTGCGAGCTGCCCGGGCTGCGTGCTGTTGTACCCGAACGGGTTCTCGCGCTTCTTGGGCGACGAGTTCTTGATCTTGCGGCGGCCCTTGGCCGCCTTGCGCGGCGTCGCCGGCGCCCCGCCTGGAGTCCCGCCTGGAGTCCCGCCTGGAGTCGGCGAGCGTCTGCCTGCGCCACCTCTGCCTGCGCCACGCCCGCCCGCTGCTGGCGCCCGCGCAAACTCCTCCGCGCCCAGCTTCGGCACAGGCCTCACGCTGCCCGTCCGGCTGAAGCTCGGCCTGACCTCCACCTCGCTCGTGTTGGTCTTGAGCCCGCGCTTCAGGTCCTTCTCGATCCTGGCCAGCTTCGCCAGCGTCCTGATCTCGCTCACCTCGCCGTCGCTCTCGCTCCCGCTGTGCACGTTCTGCGCCTCCTGCTCGATCCTCTGCTCCATCTCCCGCAGATCCACCTTCTTGCGGCGGCCTCGCTTCCCGCCCTTCTTGGGCCACAGGCTCTCCCGCTTGATTTTCGTGGACGGCGGCTGCTCCAGGGGCAGCCCCGTGACTGAATTTGCGGGAGGCTCCTCCTCCGCAAAGCTCACTGGCGCCCGCTCGCCCACGCTCGCAGCGGGTATTCTCCTGAGCACTAACTTAGGCAGCTTTGGCTGGACTTGCTGGGCCTGCGCTTGCGCCTGCTCCTGCTCCTCTTTCTCCAGCGACTCAAAGTCAAAGTCGTTCACGTACACGCTTTGCTCGCCATCGCCTTTCTTCTTCTTATTCAGCTCCAGATCGGAAATCCTGTTTGACCTTCTGCGCCTTTTGTTACTGGCCTGTGTGTGTTGGCCATTGCCCTCGTGCTCAACCTTCACCATTTCCTCGTCCTGCTTCGCCTCAATTCCGCCAGATTCCGACTCATGGCTATCTATATCCATTATTTTCTGCTTCAATCTCTATGCAAACCAAGCAAACCAGATGTAATGTGGAATATGTGCGCTGTGTGAATAAATTGTAAAAAATTAATAAGAAAATTCCTTTCATGTTGCGAGAAATTTACGCGTTACTAAAAACTCGGTTTATAGACGGTCGGAATTGGTCGGAACTCGCACCTGTTTGCAATTTCGCAAAATTCACTACACATCAATCACCAGCCTCTACACTTCAATTATCACTTTCAGTCTTCTACATAATGACTGTCTCACCTCAATTATCACTTTCAGTCTTCTACATAATTGACTGTCTCACCTCAATTATCACTTTCAGTCTTCTACATAATTGACTGTCTCACCTCAATTATCACTTTCAGTCTTCTACATAATTGACTGTCTCACCTCAATTATCACTTTCAGTCTTCTACATAATTGACTGTCTCACCTCAATTATCACATAATTAAACTATTTTTCAGCCTTCTTCTTGTTGAACTTCAACGACTCGGAAAGCAAGCTTTTCAAGTCGTCTGATAACTCAACTTCAGATTTAACAGCTTCACTGTCAAACTCGGTTGAAGTGAGCTTAACTAAACCGTTCTTAGTAATTGCAACAGTAACATAAACTTGCGCAACAACTTCCTTCTCTTTTTCCTGGTAAACATCATACGCAGTCATAATTCCATGTGAAACGTTTTCTTTTAAACCAGTACGACCTTTAGTTGGGTCTTCCAAGTTCTTGATTGCAAATGGGTAGCTGGTTGCCTTCTTTTTGATCTCGTTAAGAACTGCATGAGAGGATTTCAGTTTCAATTGGTAACTGTTACCAGTTAATTTGTAAATAGTTGTTCTCAGTTCAGTTTGCTTAACTTTACCTTCACCAGTTGAAATCAAAATATCCAAACCGAAAACTTGACCAACTTCAAACTCGAATGAATCAACTTGTGATTTTTGGGAGTCTGATGGATTTATAATGATTTCTTTTGGTCCAGTTAAAACATTTCTTTCTTGGTTGTGTGATAACATTCCCTCTAATGGCACAACTCCGTATTCTTTAGCAACTTTGTCAACAATCTTGGTGACATCCCAGTTCTTTTTACCTGGTCTGATGGTTCTTAATGCTGCTTCTGAAGCTTTGTATGCAGCAGTTAATGCATCCGCAGTTTTACCAGTAACTGGGTTGGATGCGCTGGCTCCAATCACAACAGTTTCTGACACAATTGAAGCAAACCCGTCAATTTGCGCACCTAAGTGGATCTTGACAACATCTCCAGTCTTCAATGTAATGTTGGCGGAAGCATCTTCTGCGTTGATTGGTGAAAGGTAGTCGACAATGTTGTTTGGAGAAATGGATGTTGGGAATGCAATTCCTTTGGATTCCACTTTGTTCTTCTTGGAGTTGTAGATCTTGCTGGTTTCCTCCTCGATGAACGCGTCACCACTTTGACAAATGTCCCAGATTTTAGCTCCATCAACCACTAAGGCTTTGACGTGGTTCAGTGCCTTTTGGGTGATGACACCTGCAGTTCTGTATTTTTCAACAACGTCCGAGTTGTTTAGCGAGTAGTCGACTTCTTTGGTGGCTGGTTTCTCTTGCTTGACGGCAGCTGACATGTTTTCTTGTTAATTAGTGTTTAATCTGTTTGATGAATGTTGCAAAAAAATATTTTCACTTTTCACAGTGTTTTCCTCTGTGCTTTGAAGACAACCATTGGTGTGCGGGTGTGGTCGGAACTCCCAGTCGGAAATCACCCCCAGTCGGAAATCACTCGCAGTCGGAACTCCCAGTCGGAAACTCCTCGCCCATCGACTCTCATCGAAATCTCCAACTTTCTGGGGTAACCACAGCTATATAAACCGACCAGAACTCACAATATATTCTGCAACTCTGCACAATGACTGGCAAATCGAGAGTTCTGGTGGTGGGAGGTACTGCTGGCACAGGCAAGACAACCATTGGTGAGACTCTCGCAAAGCGTTTGGGTGCTCCGTTCCTGGAGGGCGATCATCTTCATCCCGAATCGGTATGTCTGTGTTTGTACTGTGTTGCGTGATGCACTGCTAACAGAGGGTGGAAGCAGAACGTTAAGAAGATGAGCAGTGGGATTCCGCTCACTGATGACGACAGGTGGGACTGGCTTGCTGAGATCTCGCACCAGTCTGCAAATTTAGCTCTGCATAGCACCAATTCCAGCAACACTTCAGTGGTGTCTTGCTCAGCGCTCAAAAAATCGTACAGGGACTATGTCAGGGCTCAGGCTCCAGACACAGAGTTCTTGTTCTTTATTTTGTATGCCGACAAGGAAGAGCTGGTGAGAAGAACGGAATCCAGACAGGGCCACTTTATGAAATCATCCATGCTGGACTCCCAATTTGCGATTCTGCAGTTGCCTAATTCCGCCGATGAACCTACAGGTTTTGTCGTTCAGGCAACTAGCAAGTCAGTTGACGAGATTGTAGATGACATTCTGGGTCTGCTGGAGCCTGAAAACTGACTTAGCTCTAGACAATAGATTATACAGCTATTGGGTGTAGTTTGGCGTACCTCTTTAGTTTGTAACTACATCATTAACCTGCTTACTTACCTCTGAGCTCACTCTCAACTTTGTTCACCTATAAAAGAGTTGCTAGTGCTGAGTCTCCTAGCACGTGCAGTTTCTTCTTATTATCGACTTACTGCTTAGTATAGCTGGTTTACACCAGGTTTCTGCTGTGCTGACTTCTTCTGGGCCACCGCAGGTTTCAGCCTAATAAGCTCATATGCGCCGCTAGGCTGGCTCTAGCTGATTACCAGAGCGGTTGCTCTTTCTACCTCTACTAAGCCAAACCACTACCTCCATGGAGCTGTTAGGTATATTGCCAGGCTCACCTAGTTAATTTTACAATCTACTTAGCGCACTTGGATTCAGCTGGATCTGCCATGTTACTACACCTACAAACTATGCCCTATCTACTGGCTTTTCCCTCCTAGGTTGCCTTGCCAATTCTCCATTCAGTTATATTTACTGGCTAGCTAGAATATGGGCTACAGTTTATTCAGCTGGAGCAAGGCCCATCTCTTTATTATCCGTGACTTTGTTGTCAGGAGATGGTAAGTGCTGTGCCAACATAGGTAGTGCAGTTTTGTGCTGTGCTGCTAGATACGCACTCTGCTCGAGCAGCATGCATATTTGGTCTCTTGCTATGGACAACAGCTGGCTACTCGTACCGACTATGGCGCAGTTGACGCCTAGGTTGTAGCTGTCTGCTATACCACGCAGTGACTGATTTGTCTGACCAGCTGTCTCAATAACTCGGTTTACTCAATCCGCAGGCGAGCTGTAAAGCTCAGTCTCAATAACTCGGTTTACTCAATCCGCAGGCGAGCTGTCTGTGTGAGTGCTTTAAAGCTGTATCTATAGCTTTAGTTAGACTACCCATGCATCTATATCTATGTATTCATCAATCCATATATTCATCCAAGTGCTTCCTACCATGGTTTACTATTTCAAGGGCCATCTACAGGTCCTATTTATGGTTGCTATAAGGCTATTTATCATTCGATGGCTATGCTGCTACCTGCGTTGGCCGGTTATACATGTGGCGGTTCCGACCTTCACATCGCTAGCACTACACCTCGCTCTTCTTGATTGCGGTCTTGGTAGTCCTCTTGGAGCCAGCTGTAGGGACGAGCCGGGAGCGCAGCCTGTCGTCGTCGTCGCGGACGCCGCCAATTCGTCTCACCTTGCGGTCCTTGAGCATGTCCTCGATCTTGAGCTCGAGCAGGTCCTTCACCTTCTCGACGGACTCCCTGTCGACAAAGTAGTTCGGGTAGCGGTTGCTGAGCCACATGAAAAGCAGCAGGTACTTGTGGAACTCCTCGTGGAGGTCGAGGAACTGCGGGAGGGAGGGCAGCTTGAGGATCTCGTAGATGGGCAGGGCGCCCTGGAAATCAAAGATGGTTCGCTGGCGGCCCTTGCTGACGGTCTTGGAGTAGTTGTTGATGATCTGGTCAAAGTACTTGAGGTGCTTTGCGATCGGTGCGGTGGAGATGGTGAGCTCGTCGCGGAGCAGCAGCTTCACCAGGCTGTCGAGGGCCTCCACGATGTCGATGCGGCCCTTGAAGCTGGGCAAGCCGAATGTGCTCTTGGAGTTGACGCCGTCGTTGAGCCTCACGAGGTGCTTGAAGGTGTCGCTCAGCTTGATGCGCTGGCCAAAGTCTGAGATGAACACGGACAGCAGCTCGTCTGTGGGCGCCACGACGGCCGTCTGCAGGTCCTCAGTCTTGGAGCTCATCTGCTTCTCGAGGAACTTGAGCGTGTCGAAGTAGAACGCGGTGACGTAGCCCGTCGAGTGCTGGTGGGCCCTGGGCTGCAGCTCGTCAATGTTGGAGACGGTGGTGCCAGCGCGCGGGGCCACTTTGAACCGGCCGGCACGGCCTGCAATCTGCTTCACCTGCGACACGGTGAGCTCGCGCATCGAGCTGCCGTCGAACTTGGTGTGCTGGTCGAAGATGACGCGCTTGATGCTCAGGTTCAGGCCCATGCCTATGGCGTCCGAGGCCACCAGCACGTCGCACTCGCCCGTGTTGAACTTGAGCGCCTCCTGGTTGCGCGTCTCTGCGGGCAGCGAGCCGTACACCACCGCGCACTTGAGCTGCGTGTTGTTGCGGATCAGCTCCTTGTACGCGAGGATCCGCTTCTTGGAGAAGGCCACGATGCAGTCGCCCTTCTGCAGGCTCTGGAGCCCGTTCGCCAGGGGCTGGCGCGCAACCTCCAGCCTGCCCAGCCGCTGGTACTCGTTGATCTCCAGCACGTCGCCCGTCAGCTGCACAATCTTCCTGATCAGTGGCACCGCCGACACCTCGCCACACAGGTGGATCTCCTTGGCCTGGACGCCCAGCAGCGCGTTGGTCCACGAGTGCCCGCGAAACTCGTCCCCGAGCATCTGGATCTCGTCCAGCACCACCACGTCGTACCGGTGGTTGTAGCTGATCATCTCGATCGTGCCGGACGACAGCGTCGCCTCGTTCCCGTAGTCGTCGTAGTCGTTGATGATGCTCTCCCCCGTCACCAGGTTGCACCGCACGCCCTCGCTCTTGAACCGCTCGTACACCTCGCGCCCCAGCAGCCGCAGCGGGCCCGCAAAGTACCCGTTCTGCGTCTCCCGCAGCCTCTGCAGCGCACGGTGCGTCTTGCCACTGTTCGTCGGGCCCACATGCATGATGATCTTGCGCCTCAGCTTCCTGGCCTGCGGGTACCACTCGTGCGGCCTGCTCAGCTCCAGCGGCTTGTTCGACACCAGCCCGCTCACAATCTCCTGCGACTGCCTGTGGTACTTGCTGAACGTTTCTTCCAGAAAGTACTCGATCCGCTCGCTGGGGGTGCTGCCCGCCTGCCTCAGCGCGCACACCTGCTCCAGCACGCTCCCGGCAGCCGGGGGGGACAGCACCTCCGCAAAGATCGCAGGCAGCTGCTCCAGCTCAGGGTCCAGCAGCGTCTCCAGCGCCACGCCCTGCGCCACATGCTGCGCCACGCCCGACCCGTTCAGCACCCGCACAACGTCCCGCTGGAACCGCAGGTAGCTGTTGTTCAGGTAGATCGTGTCCTTGTACACCCCATGGAACCGGTTCTTGTCGCTCAGCACCTCGTTTCGCACCACCCGCTCTTTGAACCGCTTCAGCGACTCGTACACTATGCTGCTGGACTCTCTGCCCAGCACCGGCTGGAACCGCAGGTCTGCCTGCTGGTGCTCCCGTATCCCCTTCTCGTGCCTCCGTGCCCTCTCTGGGTGGCCTGCCCTCTCTGGGTGGCCTGGCCCCGCCCTGTCGCCCCTGCTGGCCCTCGCATAGTGCCTTCTGCAGCCGGCAGCCGTGTCCTGGCTCCGCACCCAGCCCAGCGCACTCCCTCTGGACGCCCTCGCACTCCTCACGAACCGCACGCCTATCATCTGTGCTCTAACAGCGCGTTGCTAACAAATTTTACTGAAATTTCAGAACAACCGAGTGGTGTCCGGATGTCATCGCTTAGGTAATCTCAGGCATCCAGCAGCTTCTGTTAGTGCAGGGAAGCAGCAGCTTCTGTTAGTGCAGGGAAGCAGCAGCTTCTGTTAGTGCAGGGAAGCAGCAGCTAGTGCAGGGAAGCAGCAGCTTCTGTTAGTGCAGGGAAGCAGCAGCTTCTGTTAGTGCAGGGAAGCAGCAGCTTCTGTTAGTGCAGGGAAGCAGCAGCTGTTAGTGCATTGGAAGCCTGAATGTTGGAGTAGATAGAGATGTAATGTGATGGCAACTAGTATATGCGATTTAGATCAGATCAACTGGTGATGCTAATGATAGTGTAAGTGACTTACTGTGGTATTGCAGAATTACCAAAAGTGGGTTGTTTTATCTCGACAGGCACTGGCTGGTGCCCTTTATGCTTTATGGTAGTGGGTATGCCTATAGGTGAAATAGATCAATACCATAGTAGGTGTGTACTGATTAGTGGGCTCTATGACAACAAAGCAGGTAAGCCATTTGACCATGATACAGTTACATAGTAGATGTAACAGCACAAAGTAAGTGTAGTGTAACAGCTACAAATTGGGTGTAATAGGAATATGTTTACTAGCATAGCAGGGGTTGTCTGTATTTAGTTCTGCAGTAGGTCGTAATGGATCACTTACAGTGGCTACATAGCAGGTGTCAAGAGCTATTCAGTTGAGTCCATTGCAAGGGTAACAGATATCAATGGCTATTTCGTTATGGCCCATCATGGCTACTAATGACTGTAGACGTAAAAACTAATAGCTAGTATGGCCTAGCAAGTAGACCTTTCCAGACCCAGTAGTATCAATAGTAGTATCAATGGAGATTTGTTATGGAGTGATTGTGTTTAGATATGGCTACACAGTAGTATCAATGGAGATTTGTTATGGAGTGATTGTGTTTAGATATGGCTACACAGTAGTATCAATGGAGATTTGTTATGGAGTGATTGTGATTAGATATGGCTACATACCACTGCGTAGCGGCCATGTACTGGATTGATTGGTCACCATCCAATACATAGCAAGCATGGAATTGCACTGCTACATTATAGGTGGATGGTTGCATGCTAACATTTTCATCGACTCCTCGGTGTGCTTAAAGCTCGTCCATTAGGTCCAATCAAATGTATCAACCTCATCAGACCAACAACTAATCAACAGAGTTGAATCTGAGTTGAACCTGGTGGTTATATGTAGCAATTCATGGCCAGTCAATCACCAGTGGATGTAAGTCTGGTTGTTCTCACTTCTGCTTCTTGCGCGGGTTGTCGCTGTCGCTGTTAAACCCCCTCTTGTTGGACACCACGGACGACGAAGTGATGTCGCTGTCGTCGGTGTGAATCCTTCTGGCAGGGTAGCTGAAGCTCTGGCCCTCAAAGATGTTGTCAGACACCCTGGGGTTCTCAAGGAAGTACGGGTGCACGAGGGAATCAAAAGCGGTTATTCTTTTTGCAGGGTCGTATTCCAGGTACGACGACAGCAGGTTCAGGCCCTTCTTGTTGGTGGACCCGATCGACTGGTACCACGCCTGCAAGTTGTTGGGGAACTGCTTGAACTGCTGGAGCAGCGGGAAGTCTGGGTACTTGGGCAGCGACTGCCATTTCTCCACAGTGGGGATCCCCAGAATCTCGACAATCTTCTGCATCTGGTTCCTCTGGAACGGCACGTTCTTCTTGTTGTCGATCTTGGCCTCCTCGCCCTTGAAGATGGGTCTCAGTGCCAACAGCTCCGCCATTATACACCCCACAGCCCACATATCGATCGCAGGCGTGTAGTGGCGGCCACCCAGCAGCAGTTCCGGGGCCCTGTACCAGATGGTGACCACCACCTTGTCTCCGTTGTACAGCGTCTGCACCGGGTGGTCGAACTTGCGCGCCAGCCCCAGGTCGCCGATCTTGACCACGCCCTGCGACGTCACCATGATGTTTGCGGGCTTCAGGTCCCTGTGCAGCACCCAGTTCTGGTGCAGGTACGACACCCCATTCGACACCTGCCACATGATGGACTTGACTGTCTGCTCGGGAATGGGCTTCGTGTCCGGGTGCGAGTGGTAGTGGATGATCTGCAGCAGGTCGTGCTCTGCGTACTCGAACACCATGTAAATGCACTTGTTTTCCAGCAGAACCTCCACCAGCTTGGTTATGTTCTGGTGGTTCAGCTCCCGGCACAGCGCCATCTCCCTCGACGCAGACTGCGAGATGCCCGTGTAGTACACAATCTCGCCCTCTTTGTCCGCCTTGAACTTCTTGATCGCCACCAGGCTGGCGGCTGGCTTGCTCAGCCGCGACTTGGCCTTGTACACCCTCCCGTACGTCCCAGACGCAATGTACCCGAGGATGTCGTACTTCTGCAGCACCGACTTCCTTACCACGTCGATTCGCTTCTTGTAGGGCATCAGCGTGAACACGTTGTTGCTCGCCAGAACCCCGTTCTGCGAGAACCCAGAACCCTGGCTGCTGCTCTGGGGCCTGCCCTGCTGCGCCTGCTGCGCCTGCTGCGCCTGTAGCTGCTGCTGCTGCTGCTTCTTCTGCGCCATCACCATCCTGCTCTGCTGCATCCGCGCCATGTAGTCCCGCGACGGGTTCGTCACTGCTGGTCTCTGCCCAGACCCCTGGAGCCCGCGCGAGTCGCTGTTGTTCCCCTGCGGCACCTGGTGGGGGTACATCTCTTTATCTCACTGCACTCTAAAGAGTTTTGTGATTTTTCATTTTTCTTTTGCTCTTTAACTAGCAAAATAGCTACGAAATGCGGTCCAAAATGAGTAGTATCGGCTATATACCCTTAAGCTTTGGCCTGGTGGCTACAGCAGCGCGAGGCTTCCTGGGTCTCGGCCGAAAAGCTCTGTGTCGTTGTCCTCCAGCTTCATAAAGTCGTCGTCATTCAGCCCAGAGGCTGCCAGACTGTCGAAGCTCAGCGGGTTCGCATTGATATTTTCCGTCTCAGGCGCCAGTCCACCGCCCGCATGTGGCGCACCACCGTCCACAGCAGCCTCCTCTGTCTTCACCTCGGGTTTCTCTTCCTCTTCTGGTAGGAAAAACGTCTGCGGTGTGATCTTCTTCTTCACCACGGCAATCTTGCCCGTAGGAGGCAGTCGCGTCTTGTTGGCGTTGTTCTTCTTCGGATAGTCGTCGTCGTCCATGATAACCCCCTCTGCCACCAGCTCCATCGCCGTGTCTTTCTTGTTCTTCAGCTGCTTGGCTATAAACGCCTTGGTTCTCTCCAACGCCTCCACTAGCACCGGCTCAAACAGCTTGATCTGCGACGGAATATCACTCTCCTTCAGTCTCGTGTACGGCAGCGTCTCGAACGCCTCACGCTCAACCTTGTTGGTATCCGTGTCGTTGTTGGCTTCGTGGTATCTCGAGTGCAGCAGATGCAGTGGGATTGACTGGCCCAACGCTCCCAGCTCTTTATCCAAACCGAGCTCCTTGAACCCAAAGAAATCGTCGCCCAGTTCCGCAGAAAACCCTCCCGATATAAACTGCTCGCTGTTATCATTAAACGTCTTTTCGTTGATTTCCAGTGCCGGTTGCAACAAGATCTTGAGAAAGTTTGACAGTTTGGACTTCAAGTCCTTCAGCTTGGAGTTCTGTTTGATCACATTCTCCGTGATGTATGTGTACAGCTCATCGGGCTTGGTGATACCGTTCTCTAGTAACGATAACAATATTATGTTTCTAGTGCTCTTCTCATGGTTGATGCTCTGGCTCTCCAGATGCACTTTCACCGTCTTGATCAGCCCATCAAGATGATCACTGGCTAGCTGTGTCAGTGTGTTGATCGCTCTCGTCTCAGTAGATTCAAACCCAGAATTCATGGCCAATTTAGAAACTTTCTTCTGTAGAATCGAGAAATTCAGCTCTTTGTTGAACTTATCGTGAGTATAAAATCTGGATATTGGGTCAATGTCAATGTCGTCATTAATGGCTTCTAGATCAGGTGGTTTAATCTGAGAATGATGAATGAACTGCTGTTGTTGCATCTGTCTGATCAGAGATATTTTGAAGCAAATTCTTCTGATTTCTTGCATCTCCTCAATATTCTCATTCACTATCTTGTTAAGTCCTTTATTGTTCTTAACAAAGTCTGATGGCGGTATTTCTGCTGAGTTTGGATCATTCAGAATTTTGTTAATTAGTTCATTCTCCTTTTTATCCAAAATACTATCATCGATCCCTTGATAAACAACTGGTGGGATCCCACCAGAGACATCGTACTCCGTTAAGTAAAGATCATCATTTTCATTCAGAAAACTTGGTAGTGATTTTTTATCTTTGGAATAGTCATTTAAATACTTGTGGAAAATTGACATTACCTTACCGTTTCTTAAGATTGCTTCACTTTCCATATTCAACTTATTATCCTTGAACAGTTCTGATCTCTTCATACAGTAATCAGCTCTTGATTTTGACGTTATATTTTTCCAGCTCTGAATCTCAAAGTCATCTTTATCGTCGTCCTGCTGGTTCAAATATTCACTTTGGTCGCCATTGTCATCCTCATCTAACTCACCTTCACCAGCATCATTCATAGTTGTATCACTAGTTGCTGCTGCTGCTGGTGTTGCTGTTCCTACTGTCTCACTTGCTATTAGAGGCGTAGCGGTATTGGACTCAATTGCAACTGATGGAGTTGCACCACTACCACCAGTACCAACACCAGGAGTTGCTTCTTTCACAATCTCTGGAATTGGAGTGCTTGGTTTATCCTCACTTGTGTTATTCTCTTCAAGCTTAATTTCACCATTTCTCGTTCTTTTCTTACCTTTCTTTGAACTGGATGATTTACCATTTGTTGCAACAGGAGTTGAAACTTCTTCATTTTCCAAATTTTCCACTTCAGATCTGTCTCTTATTGTAATATCAGGAATCAAAGGAATAAGCTTCAAAGATTTCTTTTGCATAGCAATTGCATGAGCCCTAAGAAAATGTTTTGGATCAGAGTTAAAGAATAAACAGTTTTTCCAAATTAACATAACATCATCAACAAATTCTGCTTTCGAATTATATTGGAAGCTCTTCAACTTCTTCAAAATGGTATTTAGATCCATTGGTTTCTTAATAACTTGTAGATAATTTGGTGCCTCTCTTTTACTAACTTTGTTTAAAAATGCAGTTGAGTGTTCCGTATAACCTCTTAATTCCATGACAACTTTCTCACAAGCCTCATATAACTCTTCCTGACCAATCTTATCATCACTTGCCCATTTGGATCTATTTTTACGTACATCCATAATTAACTGACGTAACTCATTATCTTGTAAATTTAATGACTCTTTATTTTGTTCAATAGAATGTAATAAATGTTTTAGTGACAAGTTTGCAGCACCCAGGTTCATTGCCAGTATATCCTTTGTGCCCAATTCATCTTGCTGCTCTTCCAATAATAACTTGTCGTTTTCTTCTAGCTTCTTTCTCTTGATTAGAGTTTCCTTATCACCTTCAAAACTGTGGTATATTTTGTTGAAATTCTCAATCAGAAGCTTCGTGTCAACTTGGTTTGCATCATTGTCTGGCGAAATGGGTACTTCCAATATTAAGTTCCCGTCTCCGTCTGTTTCAATACTGTCATTGTTGTTGTCATTGTCATTACTATTAGCATCGTCATTATCATTAGTTGCACTTCCAGCTTGTTCCTCATCGCCATCAGCGTCCTCATCGTCGTAATCTTCATCCTCATCCATCACTCTTTCCTTCTTGGACGACGCTGACAGAAACGACGACTCGTTGAGTTCAGGTTTCAAAGTGCTATTTCCGCTTGTAGTATCCGGATTCTCATCACCCAGCAGATTATATTCATTCAGCTCTTCGATTTCATTCTCATCATAATAATAGTCAACAGCTTTCTCATATAATATGTAACGAATTTTTAGTGCGATTGCCCTTGCAGACTCCACACCATTTGCGATACTTTGCTCGTTCAAATTAACATCCGAGTCCTGTTGATCCTGAGACTCCGGCTTGTCCTCTTTGGCCTTACCGGTATCTGTGTCTTTCCCTTCTTTGGAACTATCAGTTTCACCTTTTTTGGAATCATTAACTTTATTGGTCTCGTCTGCCATCGCTTCGGTTCCCTTTTCATCGCCAGCAACTATTTTCAGACTTACCTGCCCATCTATAAAGCACTTGAACAACATCTTCCTCGTCTGGGGGTCTTTGTGACTGAATATCTTATCCACCACTGATAATTGTTGACTGGTCAAGTAGAACTCAAAGCTCTTCTTTTTCCACAGACCCTCCGCAATTGCATACAGACAGCCAGCGTCATTCGCCTCAAACGCCTTCAATTTGTCCATCCCAGCACCTTGGTATAACAATTCCGCCGGACTGTGATCAAAAATTGAGTCAAATCAAGTCAAATAACTAAGTTAACAGTAAATAAATAAACAAAATTTGAAATTTCAGAAAATAAAAAAAAAAAAAAAAAAAGAGAACTTAAAT